>JAOTRH010479429.1:0-21223 GCA_034768845.1 Heliamphora exappendiculata
CTGAAGAATTAGCAAAACTTACTCGTCCATCATGCAACCAGAGAATTATTGGCCATGGCTTGTTTGGATCTTCAACTTTAATGAAAACAAAGACGAACAACAAAATCTTGTAGATGAAAAATGAAGATCTAAAGAAATAATAATTAAAAATAGAAACCAAACAATAACAGAGGGAGAAAGAGAAAATCAAACTTGAAGAATTAGCAAATTTATCTAAATGAATGGGAAAGCTAAAATCTAAGGTAACTTGAAATACATAGAAACTGAGAGTTCAGGCTGAAAAATCAAAATCTCAAGGTAAGTTTCAATATAGAAATTGAGAGCGAAGATTGTCGCAAACTTGTAGGGGCTGATAATCGGAAATGTAAATTGATCCAAGAAATGTAGATCCACAAAAAAAAAATGAAGATCGGACAAAAATATAGAGAAGAACAGAGAGCTAACTCAGTTGTTGGCGAATCCAAAGTTCACCGGCATTGCGGCGGCTATAGGATGGCGAAAAAAGGATGGCAACGACTAAGCGGCGACGTTTTGACTGCGGCGTGAGGACGGCTGCTTCAGGATGGTGATGCGGTGATGGAACCATGACCACTGCTTTAGAAGGGCGTAGAGAGAGAGAGAGAGAGAGAAGGGCGTCGAGAGAATCAGGTTGGACGTTTCATTTGGAAACTGACGAGAATGCATTTAGCTGACGAAAATGCCAGATGTTAACGCATAATTACGATTCAAATAAAAAAGACACTGAGTAAAAAGAAAGTAATAAAAGGGGCAAAAAAAGAAAAAGAAAATGTAAGCCATCAAACGCCTTAAGCCACTTATATACTATTAATAAGATATATATATATATGTGTGTGTGTGTGTGTGTGTGTGTGTGTGTGTGTGTGTGTGTGAACTTATATAAAGTCCATATGAAGGTTCCTTCATTTCAATTACCACTTAGTTCATTTTATTTATTCCCACATAACCATGTGTTCCTATAAAATTATACTTTACATTGTCCAATTCATTTAAACCAACATCATTTCAATGAGAATATTCATTTACATTTATTCATTTTCATTCAAATGTCATCCTCTTTTATTTTCATTACATGTTCTTTCCATTCATTCATAGCCGATTACCACTCACACATAATCACACATTTTCATAAGATTCCAACAATTTATTTTTGGATAAATTACACTGATCTCCCTTAACATTTCTGACAAAAACAGAAACCTTTCATGTGGTTTCTAAAATGTCACTAATCTCCAATTAGGTTTAATTTTTGTATCAAATTAGTTCAACCGTTAAAATTTCCTTTAAGTAGTAACAAAAATCACCAAAATCACCCCAAACCCAGTACCGCCCCAAACCCATCTCCCTAAACCCACCAAAAACCACCGAGAAAGAGGGACGGAGAAAGAGAGTGGAGAGAGGAGAGAGAGCGAGAGAGCAGAGAGCAGAGGGAGAGAGAGATGGCAAAGAGGAGAGAGAGAGACGACAGAGACCGTCGGTGGCGTGCGGTGGCGCTGGTGGTGATGGGTTGGTTGCGGCGGTGGCGTGCGACATCTCTGTGGTGCTGGTGTGTGGCCCTGGCGGTGGTGGCGTGCAGCATCTTCCCTCTCTTCTATCTCTCTCTCTGCTCTTTGCCCTCTCTTTCTCTCTTTCCCTCTGCTCTCTCGCTCTCTCTCCTCTCTCCACTCTCTCTCTTCGTCTCTCTTTCTTTGCCCTCTCTCTCTCTCTTATAGATATATTACAGAGATGCTGCACGCCACCGCCGCCACCAACCCCTCACCGCCAGTGCCACCGACGATCTCTGCAGTCTCTCTCTCTCTCCTCTATGCCATCTGTCTCTACTCTCTGCCCCCCCTCTCTCTCTCTCTCCTCTCCCCGCTCTCTCTCCCCTCCCTCTTTCTCGGTGGTTTTCGATGGTCTTGGAACGGTGGTTTTAGGTGGCGGTGAGTTTGGGGCGACAGTGGTTTTGGCGGTTTTCGCTACTACTTAACGAAAATTTTAACGATTGGACTAATTTGATGCAAAAATTAAACCTGATGGGAGGTTAGTGACATTTCAAAAATTATAGAAGAAGTTTCTATTTTTGTCAGAAACTTTAGGAGAGGTCAGTGTAATTTACCCTTCATTTTTCTCATCATAATATCTCAACAATTCAAGTCAATGGTTTCAATTAGGTACCGACTCCGGGCGACAATTATAAACTCTCATACAATTACACTCGACTAGGCCACCCAAGACCCGATATGTAACCACAAGTTTTATAATTTTCCCCAACAACATCTCAATAATTCAAGTCAATGGTTTCAATTAGGTACCGACTCTGAGCGACAATTATAAAGTTTTGTGCCATTACACTCGATCAGGTCACTTAAGAGCTGATATGCAACCACAAATTTTATAATTTGCTCCAACAACCGCACTTTTTTACGATTCTCATATGGAACCGATGGGTAGAGCACCCGTGCATACTTTTACGGGGATTAACCCGATAGGTAGGGCACTTGATCTTGCGCAAGTTTTCAGACTTTTACCGTAAGGTTAGTCAAACTCAAATTAATCTCCACATGTTGTCTCGTTACTTTAATTAAATCAATTTTCACATCACATAACTTAGCCAAATAACTCAAATAAATTCATCAACACCAAATTCTCACGATTTATTTATCGAACAATGTTCAATTCACATAAGTAACCCAGCATTTTAATAAATTTGCAAATCTAATTATATTCCTTTATACGAGGAATTAACATAATCATAATTAATTCACATATTAAACTCACAATATATGTTAACCTCTCATTTTCGTATAACAAACTCATGAGTTTATTCAAGTTCATAACTCAACAATTCGCAACTTAAAATTTGATTCCAAGTTTCATATAATTAATTCCCAAATCATTCAACTTCCATGACTTACCAATTAATTCTTCTTTCGTATCCAACCCAACAAATAGGTATAGCATAGTTTATTAGTAGCAATAAAGATACTCCATTCACGGACCAAGTTCAAGACTTTAGCTCATCTATCACAAATTAAATGGAACATATGTAAAAAGAAAATGATTCAAATCCAACCTTTAACTTAATTATGATGGAACTATCATAATACAATTACACAAATTTAGAGTCCTTGTATCTAAGTTTTTTCAAATCAATATACTCCTCCCAAACCTTAAAGTTCACAACGAAGAGTTAAGTTTAAACTCTTCAATTTCATGAAATTTTCTTACAAAGCAATCCAATTTTATTAATCATCAAAATGTTTAAACTCAACCACTTACTTAACTTTCTTAAAACTCAAGCTTTATTCTAATCTAAACTATGATTTTCAAGTAGAAATTTACTTACCTTTAACTTAGATCACAAACTTAAACTCAAGTCACAAATCTCATAACCTTAGCCCTTTATTTGACCTCAATCCAATCCAAGTACTATATACATCATTAGCTAGGTTTAAACTCACTAATTGACTTAAGCTCTATGAGATTTATACTTTACAACAAACTAACTAGGTTTTATATCCTAATTTTTCTCAAATTTTAAGTTAAAATCACAAATTCATCTCTCCATTCACAAATTTACATGTTACATGGCTCATTCACTTCTCTAAATGCTCAAATTTTATCCTTCTATTGCAATTTCCATGAAAATAAGTTAATTACACTAAAAACTAACTAGGGTTTTGTTAAATCTTCCAAATCTTAGGGCTTTGAGGGATTATCAACTAAATTCAACAAAAATCATATCAAAACACCATAATTAGTCAAAATTCTACCTCATAAAAGCTAAAACCCTCAAATTTTAGAATTTTAAAATTTTTCAGCCTTCTTGATTTTCGGCTCTAAGAGGATTCAACGTGGAGCTTGTGTTGTGTGACGCACGTATCCCAGTCAGTGACTTGCAATTTCGACTATAGGGTGGTCGATTTTTAGAGCGAAGCTTGGGTTTGAGCTCTTGAAAATCATCCATGGAGAAATACTGAAAGAATCTATTTACTATTATAAAATCAATCTGGATTTCTGTAGTTACAACTTTTTGACACTCTATCATATTTTACAAATTTTTTTATTCAAAACTTATTCTCTTATCTATTACTAACTACAAGATTAAATATGTAAGATCACAAAAAACTGATTACGTCCAATCTCACTTCAAATTCTTATTTAACTGTTATCAACAGTTACCATTACTTATCACTTCAAATTCCTTCTCTCTCTACTGCAACATTCTTCTCACCGGATATCTCTCACATCAATGCAGGTAAGTCCCTGCCCCATCTCTGTCGTTATTATTTCTTCATCTATCTACTGCTCTCTCTCTCTCTCTCTTTCTCTCATTATTTTTCTACTATTTTTCTCTCACATCCCCTTTAATGTCATTCTTTATTTCTCTCATACTTTTTTTCTTTGTCCTTTTCTCTCACCCTTTACCTTCTTTGTAGGTTGCAGTTCAAGTCTACTAAGTTGTTGATCATCTATTTCATCTCTCCGACTCTCCCTCATTGAAGGCTTTTTTTTTCTTTCGTTTGCCTATTTTTTTTCTTTCATCTCTCCGACTCTCCCTCATTGTAGGTTGCAGTTCAAGTCTATTAAGTTCTTTTTATGTTTTTCAAATCCAAAAAATAAATTAAAGATTAATGTACAAAAAAAATAACAAATTTTGTTTAAAATGTACAAAATTCTTTTTATATTTTTTTTATAAAAAAAACCTAAAAATGGACAGAATTTTAACAATTTATAATATCCAAATGAAATCTTTTTAAAATGTACATAGTTCTTTTTATGTTTTTTAAAGAAAGAAAGAAATTATTAATAAAAAAACTAAAAAACTATCCAAACGAACTTGAACAAACCTGATGTTCTTTCTAACTAACCCACTGCATATTCTTCTTTTGAATTTATGATGTATTTTTCAGTTGTGAAATTAAGAAATAGATTGATGCCAAAAAAAGATTGTGCATTTATTCAGATACATTTTATTCAATTTATTCCTTTATTTGTACTTTTTTGTTCGAAGTATTTGGATTTTCTATTTCTTATAGTAAAAAAAATGTTGCTGAAAAGATTAATTACAAAAAATAGAAAATAAACCTGGGATGAATTAAAATTTCAAAACGTATGGAATAGCTCATGTTTTTAAAAATTTTAAACAATAATAATTTCATCTGTGTTTATTTTTTAAAAAAAATAGATTTTTTTTTTGAAAATAGTCAATTAAAAAGGTTGTGTCAATTGATTTTTTAAAATTAAAATTTTTTAAAAACCATCTATTATTTTACTAAAAAAGCTTTTTCAGTAGGATCTATACATTTGCAATCTTTAATTTTTTTTTATTGTTCAAAGTATTTTGATTTTCTGTTTCTTATTGTGAAAAAAATGTTGCAGAAAAAGATTAATAATAAAAAATAAAAAATAAACAACATGGAATGAATTGAAATTTTAAAACATATGGAATAGCTCATGTTTTTGAAAGTTATTAACAATAAAAATTACATCTATGTGTTTATTTTTTTTTTTGAAAACCGTCAATTAAAAAGGTTGTGCGTCAATTGATTTTTTAAAATTAAAATTTTAAAAAAAGGTTTTCCAGTAGGATCTACACATTTGCAATCTTTAATTTTTTATTGTTCAAAGTATTTTGATTTTCTGTTTCCTATTGTAAAAAAATGTTACAAAAAAATTAATTATAAAAAATAGAAAATAAACATGGGATGAAACTTTTATTTCAATAAACAACAAATTTTGTGCCCGAAAATCACGACAGAAAATTGTATGAACAAATTAAACTTTAATTGAATTTGTAAATGGATTACAATCTCTGGTAAATTTTTAAATAAAAAAAAACAAATTCTCTGATTCTTCTCTTTAAATGTTGACTCGTAAATCAAAAAAAAACTTGAACAATTGGTTTATTTTTCTTATTGAATTGGATTTCTTGGAATCAAACTTCGGAGCTTCCCACAAATTTGTCTTCATGTAGACTTCCTTCCACTTAGTGGATCGGATCTTGTTGTTATAATTGCAAAAAGAGTGCATTACTATCCACTATAAAGTAACAGCACTTGAAGGAATTTTGTATCTTCAATTCCTTGGGAATCGAACAGCAGTTAGAGTAATTCTCTCCACCTCTCCTTTTGTCCCAGGTTAGTTTTTGGTATATAACTTGCTCTTGAATGCTTCGATTATTGGCTCTTTAATTGCTTTTTTCTTGATTTTTTTATGCCCTTAACGCTCCTTCTTGTATGATTTTGGCATTTTTTTTTTTCATCATAAATTGTGTACTTTGTCTCATATCAATACATCAAAAGACTTTGTTGGCATTCAGTCACTCCTTTTTTTTTCTTTTTTTTCATGCAATTTTTTTCGTCCTTTTTAATAAACAACTGCTATCACTTTTTTTCACTCCCTTTTTTCAAAACAAGAACCAAGGATTAAAGTAACCCCACCAAAATGACATAGTCGTGGACACGAGCAAACTTCAACTGAAGCAATAATAAATTGCTCATTACAAATGCACAGTAAGTTCTGTTGTACATCATCAATAGTTCAAGTTCTTTGGCCTTGTGCACAAAATTTCTTGAAACCATTAGGGAGATAATGCTTGTCTGCTTGTCTACTTGTTTACTTGTCTGAACCATAGCCAATTTTTATTTTATTTTTTGAATCCTTTCGACCACAGAATCAATACCCTTTGGTCTGCGCCAACTCGACTTAACAAGAGACCTTCCACTTGCTTGGCAACTCTTGAATCAACCTTCTTCTTTTTATTTTTCTTTTGCTAATAACAAATTTTTTTGCCAGCCAACATTTTTTTTTAAAGAAATTCTTTTAGAGGCGATTGAAATCATTCTTCACTTTTTTTTTCTCTTTTGCTAACAATATATTTTGTTTGCTAACAAATTTTTCTCGCCCTTTTTTTAACAGGAACTCTTTTAGAGAAATTGTCTCACCCTCTACCTTTGGAGATTTGTTATTTCGCCGCTGTTGGTGACTTGTTACTTTGATACCGCCGTTGGTGACTTGTTACTTTCCATCACCATTGGAGACTTATTACTTTCCATCACCATTGGAGACTTGTTACTTTCGCCGTCGTTGGTGACTTGTTATTTCTGTCGTCGCCGTTAGTGACTTGTTACTTTGCCGCTGTTGGTGACTTGTTACTTTCGCCGCCATCGGTGGCTTGTTACTTCTGCCGCCGCCGTTGGTGACTGTAGACACCACAATTTGACATCGCCCAATCTCAGGTGAATTCGATGATGAAAATAGCTGGAATAGTGCCTCAGTACGATCTTTGAAAAATGATCCAAACTTGGTATTTGAACCCAATGATCAAAACTTTTAAACCAGTGAAATCATCATTGAACCGCTACATTAAACCATGGGATTGCCAACTCCATTGTGGCGACCGCCAATAGAACCTCTTGGAAGCTTCACCTTTTTGTGGTGACCACCATGTCCATACCTAGCAACCTCCAACTCCAACCTGCCCATTGCCAACTTGCCCGCCTCCTGAAGTAGAGACCGTCAACTTGTGAAGTGGCGACCGCCAACTCCAAACAACCTGACGTGTCCTATAACGTGTCAGCATCTCATTTGTTGAAGAATTCTACAAATACCGTACCCTAGCAGACGTTTTAATGAAATAATTTTAGAGAGAGATTGTGAGCCCCTGTATCGCTTTATTTTTGATATATATAAATGATGGCGTGCTTCCTTCATGTTATGTATATCATCGATGCATGGTTTATGCTTTGGAGTTGTAAAACAGCATGTATAGATGTGCTTTATGCTTTTTCGGACCTTATTTAAGCTTGTTTGGTTGGCCTTTGGACAAAAAAATTGAGACCAAAACATTTAGCTGTGACACAGTAGTTCATTCAACAGGACTGGTATGTTCGGTCGACCGGACTAAAGTTTTTGGGTTCGATTGACTGGACAAGGGGGTTCGGTCAATTGGACTGGGCGGTGGTGCGCTTTTTGAGAGCCTTCAGTCGACAGAAGTGGACTTTTCAGTCGATTAAACTGCCTTTTTGCTGAGCCTATAAGTATTTCAGTGGCTGGAATGTTTGGAGAAAGCTTATTTTTTTCTCTCTCTGCCTTCTCTCTACAATTTTGAGTTGCTTGAGCCTAGTTTTTGACGATCAACTTGTGGATCCCTGCTATTCACGCTGCTAGCTTCGTGTTTGATCGATCAGATTCTTGTTCCGACGGGGTTCAAATTTTGAGGCTTCGAGTTTTGACTCGCCGAAGTAGGATTCTATATCTTACTGCCGTATAAGGGTGTTTTATGTAATTATATGTATTTTTACCGAATAAAAAATGCATGAAATGTCATATTTGTGTTTAAACCTTATTTTACGGGTAAAAAGCATATTTTTTACTTTTTGTGGTTTATTATCGTATATGGCATGTGAATGTGCGGTTTTCAAATGGTGGTTTTGTAGAAAATAGTGATTTTTGATAAAAGTCTCAACACTTGTTGTTTTGGAGATTTGGAGCTAGCCTTTGGGATTGAGTCTCATTTCTGAAACGTTTTGTTGAAAACAGGAAAAAATATTTTAAAATTTTTTTGTTTGATCTCCATGTTGATGGATGGATCTAAATACATGTATAATGTATTTTATGAAAATATTTTCGTAGTTGAGTTATGGTATGATTTTTGTGAAATGATTCTCTAGATGTACTGGGATAGTGGGTATTTGGCATAAGTTACCCTCGGTGGAAGTCTAAAAACGTGCACAGTATAGATACCTTTGTCCTTCGAGGTAGTTCCCATAAAGATGGTGATAGGTGCTCTTTCTTTCGGTGTTAGTCCGTAAAGTTAGCTTTGACGTTATGGTGCTCCATATAGAACCCGTCATTGCCTAACCGATCCTATGATGTATAGGGATTGGGTAAGGAGCAGGAGACTATAATTGTTTCCTTTGTCCTCTTGTGACGGAGTCAGTACATAGGATTCATTTTATCTTTTATCGGTGTGTGATCCGAGTGAAAAAATGATGTTTTAGTTACTGTCTTCCTTCAACTGTAAAACGTTGTTTTGCATTGTATAAATGCTTGGTTGTGGAGGAAAAACTGTTTTGGAGGTTTGTGGGAAAACTTGGAATTTTATGACGTAAAACCTTTTTGGCATGGGGTTGAGTTCGCTCCCATTATATGATTGCATATCCTGCTTTACAGCTTCATAGTCTGTTTTTATTGGATTTCGGCTCACGATGTGGGATTTTGTTGTAAAATCATTTTCAGGTTTGGAGGTTGATGATCATGAGGAGATGATTTAGTGACACCTTTGGTGGCGGAAGACTTTTCTAGTTTTCTTTTTGTATGCTTGCTTGAAGGCATGTTTTGTACGCCTTTGGACAATATATTTATCCCTGTTGAATATGTTATTTAATATTTATGAGAGTTGTGTGTTGGGTATTCTTCTAATTTCAACATGTGGATTTAAATGTATGAAAACTTATTTTCATAAAACTGGTGTTTGGTGAATTTTCACGTGATCCAGGATTTTGGGGCGTGACAACTTAGTATCAGAGTTATGGGTTCGAATACCTAAGAGTCATGGAAAAGGGGTTTATCAGTTGGTGAGGTTGATTAGTGATGCTTGTATGTGTACAAATAGTTTTATAACATGCTATTAGCTTTTTGAGCATAACTATTGTGTATATATGGGTATGGAGGTTGGATCTTAGGATTGATGAGTCTTACCTTAGGGCATTTGGAATAACATATTTGGAAGCCAAGTTAGAAACGCGTTTGGCCGACGTGTTTTTTAGCAAGAAATTTGAATAGGTTATCTAAATGGAAGAGTCTGTCTTGTCGATTCTCCTCGGTATGTGAGACGTGTTGACATGACCTTAAGTGGTTACGTGATAGCATGCTTATGTGCGTTATGTGTTTGTTAGTAATAATATACTGTAGGAAAGCTTATCCTGTTATCTTGCTTTCTATACAATTATGTTCACGCGGGAAGGACGGGGACGGGGTCGTGGCCGAGGTAGAGCATATGTTCAGGTTCTAGAGGAGGGAGATGTTCATGCCCCACAGGAACAAGTGGGCGGTGCTGATGTCATGCAGGAGATGCTTGTCACCATGACACCTATGGCTGAGGCATCCAGGGCTAGAGTGAGGGTTCCTGAGTCAAAAGCCTCTGTGGCTATGAGGAAATTTTGGTGGTTGGATCCTCCGACCTTTGCTGGGGAGTCGAACCTCAAGGTTGCTACTGAGTGGTTGGAAGTGACCACGGCTATCTTCGATACTCTGGATATCGAGGAGGATGCTTTGCGGGTGAAGTTGGCTATGTTCCAACTGTAAGAAGATGATAGGGAGTGGTGGAAGTTCGCCAAGACTACGGTGGATGACACGTGGGCCGCTTTCACGAGAGTCTTTTGGAAGTAGTATTTCCTGTGATCTTTGAGAGATACATACCGAGAGGAGTTCCTTTCCCTTGTTCAGGGGAGCCTTTTTGTGGTCTAATATGAGGCCAAGTTCGCGAATCTGTCACGGTTTGCAGCTGAGATGGTATCTACGGAGGAGTTGCGCACTAGGAGGCTTGGGAGGAGCCTTCGACCTGCCATTAAGGACAGGATTGCAGCTATGGGTTTGGATGTGTACATCGCGCTGGTGGAAGCAGCTATTCAAGTGGAGAACACGTTAGAAGAGAGCCGCAGAGTTAGAGAGTGTGGGAGTCAGCAGAGCAGTGGAGATGCACAGTTCCAGAGGCAGGGGAAAAAGCACCAGAGGTCATCTGGACCTAGTTCTCATTTTGTTGGCTCGTATCAGCAACAATCATCCACACCTGCACCATCAGTGGCCTCGACAGGAAGGCCAGAGTAGAGAGAGCTGATTTGTTACCGATGCGGACAGCAGGACATCGTTCAGTTGAGTGCCGGTAAAAGGGCCAGATCCAGAGTTCAGCTTCTGTCCAGTCACAAGCAAGAGACCCACCTGTATGCTTTGGGTGTGGTCAATCCGAACATATTCACAGATACTGTCCCCGGAAAAGGAGTGTCCAGGGTGCGACAGGAACGCCAGCTGCTGCATTAGCACGGAGATGGCAGACTCCGCAGCAACCTAGGGCCCAGACGTCTAGGTTTACAGAAGGAGGTACCTCATCACAGTCTATGAGGTAGCCGACTACTCAGGGATATGGTGGGCAGATCAGACCACCGCAGGCCAAGGCTTATGTTCTTGCTGATCACAGTGCTTCTAAGGCACCAGTTGTATATGAATCTTCAGCTACTCTAGCTATAATCAGAGGTACTCTTCTAGTCTTTAGATCATGGGCCAGTGTTCTCATCGACACGGGAGCATCACATTCTTTCATCTCTTCTGCTTTTGCATTTGCATTGTGGTTACAGATAGACCTGTTTGGTAGTGTATTGAGCGTAGAGACCCCTGTCAGTGGACATGTGGTGCTGAGTAGAGTTTGTAGATCTTGTGAGTTAGGAGTCGCCAGTCGTTGTTTAGAGTTTGATTTTATCATTCTAGATATGACCACGTTTAATGTCATCCTAGGGATGGACTGACTGACTTCCTACCATGCCTATATAGATTGTGAGCGACGGAGGGCGTCGATCTATACGTCGGAGGGTGACTGCTTCTACTTTGTGGGTGATCGGGATGAGGGCTTGGTGTCTATGCCTGGTGTCACTCAGGTTAGAGGGGACTTGGGGTTCCTCTTTTCTACTCTCAGGTTGGATGAGCCGGCTGGAGTTTGAGGGGAGTTACCCCATGTGGTTTGCGACTATCCAGATGTCTTTCCTGATGATCTGTGTGAGTTGTCACCTAGCCGAGATGTGAAGTTCGCCATTGATCTTGTTCCAGGAACTGCTCCTATCTCTATGCCGTTATATCATTTCGCACTGGCTGAGTTGTGCAAACTCAAGGTGCAGCCGCAGGAGTTGCTCGACGAAGGGTTTGTCCGTCCGAGTACGTCTCCGTGGGGAGCTCCATATCTTTTTGCGAAGAAGAAGGATGGATCCTTGAGATTGTGCATAGATTATAGGAAGCTGAATCAGGTAACAGTGAAGAATAAGTATCCTATGCCTAGGATTGATGACCTGTTTGATCAGCTGAGGGAATCGCGCTGTTTTTACAAGATTGACTTGAGGTCACATATCTTTTTGCGAAGAAGAAGGATGGATCCTTGAGATTGTGCATAGATTATAGGAAGCTGAATCAGGTAACAGTGAAGAATAAGTATCCTATGCCTAGGATTGATGACCTGTTTGATCAGCTGAGGGAATCACGCTGTTTTTACAAGATTGACTTGAGGTCAGTGTATCACACTCGCTATGGTCACTACGAGTTTTTGGTCATGCCGTTCGGTTTGACGAATGCCCCTGCAAAATTTATGGGTTTGATGAACCGTATCTTTCACCCTTATCTGGACAGTTTTGTGATCGTGTTCGTGGATGATATTCTGATATGTTCACCCACGAGAGAGATGCATGAGGAGCATCTGCATGTTGTCTTGTAGCTTCTGAGAGAACATCACTTGCATGCGAAGTTCGAGAAGTGTGAGTTTTGGATGTCGGAGGTGAGGTTCTTTGGACACGTGGTGTCAAAGGATGGGGTATCAGTGGACTCGTTGAAGACTGATGCCATGATGGATTGGAAGTGATTGAAGAACGTCTTTGAGATTCGCATATTTCTGGGTTTGGCAAGTTATTATCGGCGGTTTGTCAAGGACTTTTCTAGGTTGGCAGCACCTATGACGCGTCTGATGCAGAAGGGAGTGATGTTCTTATGGAGCGAGTCCTGTGAGTCATCTTTCTAGGAGCTAAAGAGGAGATTGACTAGTGCTCCAGTGTTGATTATTCCAGAGCGAGGCTTGGGATATATAGTGTATTGCGACGCATCACACGACGGTTTGGGCTGTGTTTTGATGTAGGGAGGTAAGGTTGTAGCCTACGGCTCATGACAGTTGAAGACACAGGAGAAGAACTACCCTACACATGATCTGGAGTTAGCAGCCGTGGTCTTCGCCTTGTAGACATGGTGGCATTATCTATATGGTGAGCATTTCGATATTTTCTCTGATCATAAGAGCTTAAAATACTAGTTTTCGCAGAAAGACTTAAATCTTCGCCAACGACGATGGATGGAATTGTTGGGAGACTACGACTTTGATTTGCAGTACCTCCCGGGGAAGGCAAATGTCGTAGCTGACGCGCTCAGTAGGAGATCTCATGGTTCGTTAACTTCTATGGCTATATGGGAATGGGTTATGCTTAGAGATGTTGGAGAGTTTGATCTGTGTTTCGGAGAGACAGTGACAGGTGCGACCTCATATTCAGTAGCTTCATAGCCTGCATTGGTTGCATGCGTGTTAAAGGCTTAGCAGACCAATTAGGAGGCTCAGATGATACGGGATCGCATTGCTAGTGGAAAAGATATAGCAGGATGGACGGTGGGTTTAGATCAGAGTTTGAGGTTGTCAGAGCGTCTATTTGTGCCAGAGTCGTGTCATGCTGAGGTGCTATATGAGTTTCATCATTCACGTCTTGCAGTGCATCCAGGAGGCACAAAGATGTATCTTGATTTGCGCTGTCAGTTCTGGTGGGCGGGAATAAAGAGGGACGTGATTCGATTTGTGTCTCGGTGCCTTACTTGTCAACAAGTAAAGGTGGAACACTAGCGACCGGCAGGATTGTTACAGCCGTTGCCTATATCTGAGTGAAAGTGGAAGAATGTCACGATGGATTTTATATCGTGACTTCCTCGATCGCTGGCAGGACATGATGCTGTTTAGGTTGTGGTTGATAGGTTGACGAAGTCTGCGCACTTCCTCCCTACATAGAGATAGTCCGACTACATAGAGTACCTATGACTATCGTTTCTGTCGAGACCCGCGCTTTACATCGTGCTTTTGACAGAGTCTTCAGGAGGCTTTGGAGACTAGCTTGACTTTCAGCACAAATTTTCACCCACAGACCGATAGTCAGTTTGAGAGAATCATTCAGATTTTAGAGGACATGTTGAGAGCTTGTGTACTTGACTTTTAGGGGTCTTGGGAGGATCATCTGTCATTGGCAGAGTTTGCATACAACAACAGCTATCAGTCTAGTATTGGAATGGCACTGTATGAGGCTCTATATGGTAGGCCGTGTACATCGCCGGTGTGTTGGACAGAAGTGGGTGAGACTACTATTTTTGGACCTAATCTAGTACGGGAGATGACAGAGAAGATTATAGTGATTCGTCAGCGTCTGGTGACATTTGAAAGCCGTTAGAAGAGTTATGTGGATCAAAGGAGGAGACTGTTAGAGTTTGCAGTGGGGGATCACGTGTTTTTGAAGGTCTCGCCACGCAGAGGGTTGATGAGATTTGGCCTTCGCGGGAAGCTATCACCACATTTTATTGGATCATTTGAGATCTTGGAGAGGATTAGGGCGGAAGCATACCATCTAGCCTTGCCGCCACAGTTAGCATCTATGCACAACGTCTTTCACATTTTTATGCTTAAGAAGTACGAGCCTGATCCTTCGCATGTGTTATATTAGGCTGAGCTGCGGGTTGATGAGGATATCACGTATGAGGAGTGTCTAGTGAAGATCCTAGATACGAAGGAGCAAGTGTTACGGGGGAGAACGATTACTTATGTTAAGGTTCAGTGGCTTCATCACAGGGTTGAGGAAACGACTTGGGAGCTTGAGTCTGGGGTTCGTGCTAGATACCCGGAGTTGTTCACCTCGTAACCTTGTAGTGAATTTTGGGAGTAAAATTTCTTAAGGGGGAGAGTTGTGAGACCCTGTATCGCTTTATTTTTGATATATATAAATGATGGCGTGTTTCCTTCAAGTTATGTATATCATCGATGCATGGTTTATGCTTTGGAGTTGTAGAACAGCATGTATAAATAGATGTGTTTTATGCTTTTTCGGACCTTGTTTAGGCTTGTTTGGTTGGCCTTTGGATAGAAAAATCGAGACAAAAATAGTAGGCGGTGACATAGCAGTTCGGTCGACTAGGCTAGTATGTTCGGTCGACTGGAATGAAGTTTTTAGGTTCGGTCGACCGGACAAGGGGGTTCGATCGACTGGACTGGGCGGTGGCGCGCTTTTCTAGAGCCTTCAATCGACTGAACTGCCTTTTTGCTGAGCCTATAAGTATTCCAGTGGCTGAACTGTTTGGAGAAAGCTTATTTCTTTCTCTCTCTGCCTTCTCTCAACAATTTTGTGTTTCTTGAGCCTAGTTTTCAATGATTAGCTTGTGGATCCCTGCTATTTACGCCGCTAGCTTTGTGTTCGACCGATCAGATTCCTATTCTGACGTGGTTTGAATTTCGAGGCTTCGAGTTTTGACTCGTCGAAGTAGGATTCTGGACTTTACTGCTGTATAAGGGTGTTTTATGTAATTATATGTGTTTTTACCGGGTAAAAAATACATGAAATATTATATTTATGTTTAAACCTTGTTTTACGGGTAAAAAGCATATTTTTTGCTTTTCTTGATTTATTACCGTATATGACATGTGGACGTATAGGTTTCAAATAGTGGTTTTGTGAAAAATGGCGGTTTTTTGATAAAAACCTCAACATTTGGTGTTTTGGAGATTTGGAGTTAACCCTTGGTATTGAATCTCATTTTTTAAAAATTTTGTTGAAAACGGAAAAAAATATTTTAAAATATTTTTATTTTATCTCCATATTGATGGATGGATCTAAATACATGTATAATGTATTTTATGAAAATATTTTCGTAGTTGAGCTACGGTATGATTTTTGTGAAATGATTCTCTAGATGTACCGGGATAGCTGGTATTTGGCACGAGTTGCCCTCGGTGGAAGTCCAAAAATGTGCGAAGTGTAAGTACCTTTGTCGTTCGGGATAGTTCCCGTAAAGATGCTGATAGGTGTTCTTTTCCTTCGGTGTTAGTCCGTAAAATTAACTGTGACGTTATAGTGCTTCATTTAGAACCCGCCATTACCTAACCGGGTGCTTCATATAGACTCCTGCCTCTTATAGGCATTGGATAAGGGGCAGGAGTCTGTAGTTGTTTTCTCTGTCCCCTTGTGACGGAGTGAGTACATAGGATTCATTTTATCTTTCGTTGGTGTGTGATCCGGGTGGAAAAATGATGTTTTGGTTACTGTCTTCCTTCAACTATAAAACGCTGTTTTGCATTGTATAAATGCTTGGTTGGGGAGGGAAAACTATTTTGGAGGTTTGTGAGGAAACTTGGAATTTTATGACGTAAAATCTTTTTGGCTTGGGGTTGAGTTCGCTCTCATTATATGATTGCATATCCTGTTTTACAGTTTTATAGTCTGTTTCAATTAGGTTTCGGCTCATGATGTGGGATTTTGTTATAAAATCATTTTCAGGTTTAGAGATTGATGATCATGAGGAAATGTTCTAGTGATACCTATGGTGTCAGAAGACTTTTCTACCTTTTCTTTTGTATGCTTGCTTGAAGGTATGTTTTGTATGCCTTTGGGCGATATATTTATCTCTTTTGAATCTATTATTTACTGCTTATGAGAGTTGCATGTTGGGAATTCTTCTGATTTCAACAGAAAGATTTAAATGTATGAAAACTTATTTTCATAAAACTAGTGTTTAGTGGATTTTCACGTGACCCAAGATTTTGAGGTGTGACAGAGGTTTAGTGAGAGAAGCTCTGCCGAGTCGCCGAGTAATTCCAAGCGCCGACGCCGAAACCCTATCGAAGTACCACGAGCCGAACCTTCGACGCCTACATTGAAACCTTAACTTGGATCTTAAGGATTGGATCGTTGGCACCATTCCCTGATTTGAGGATTCCTTAGCAATCCAAGTACCTTGTTTGGATTCCCAGTCTTTCTAACTCCATTACTTCTTTTTTAGAGTGATCGGGTTAAATTCAATTTCAATTCGTGTATTTCTTTCATTTATATAGTTAACCTTGCTTATTATTTAATTTGCTTCATGTAATTTAGTCACTTTAATTAATTTATTAGTTTACACATTCACACTTAACGCATTGTCTTTTTTATTTTCATTCATTAATTAGTGCCAACATTCTTTTATGACAATTACAACTTATTAATGTTGTTAATTGTTATAATCAAGTCACTTACATTATGTGAATGTAATTGTCAATATTACATTCATATATTCTAATTAAATAATTGTGCTTATTTTTTTTTATTTCTTTTTAATATTAACTAATGTCATTTTATTTTCTTAGCTTTAGTTTAACGTTCTAACATTTATTTTTTTTTCTTTTCTTATAATGTTAATTTAATGTTTATTTTCTTTTAAGTATTAATTTTATATTCTTTTAATAGTTTTATTTTTTTTTCTTTACTACTTCTTTTAATAGTAGTGTAATTTTTTTTTCTAACATTTATTTTTTCCTTTTCCTTTTCTTGTAATGTAATTTTATTTTATTTTTAATATCTTATTTCTTTTTCTTGTCTTTAATACTAATATTTTATTTTATTTATTATTTTTTTAGCTTAATATTTTTTCACTAGCATTAATTTTTCTTTACTAGCTTTTATTTTTTATTTTCTTCTCTTTTTTTTTAATATTAGTACAATTTTCCTTTCTAGTACTTTATTTATTTTTTATTATTAGCTTTATTTTCATATAATGCTTCATTTCTTTTTTTTATATAGCTTTATTTTATTTTTCTAGTACTTATTTTATTATTCTTTTCTTTTCTTTTGTTAACCATAAAAATCACAAAAGCCCTTTATGCTAGTTATTATTCTTATTTTTATTTATTTATTTTCATCTTTTAAGTTGTAGTATAATTATTTCTTTAATAATAATTAAAACTCACTTGTCCATTTTATTTTTTTAATTTTCTTTTATTGTGTTTTCTTTAAAAATATAAAAAGTAAATAGTTATCTTTTCTTTTATTAGTCTAATAGTATTTTTTAAAGCTAGTTTCTTACTGTTATGCTGCTCGTTTTTCTTTAAAATTTTAGATCAAATCGGTCCCCTCAACCTAGTTCTATTTTCTTACCGAAATGCTACCCATTTCTCTACCTGAGTTTAATCAAACCTATTCAGTTGTTATGCTGCCAGTATGAGCCCGGCAGGGGCATTATTGCAGCTTCCGTGATTATTTACTTGTGATTTGTTGTTTTGGGTATCTAGGATATTTGTTATCTGTCATCAGAATTCTTGTTCAGAAAGTGTTTGATACTGATTATTCTGCTTTTGGGATCCAAGTTTCTCTGTGGGTTTACCATTGGGCCAAAAAAAGTACAGTCAACACGCGTCTAGGCGAGATCAAGATCGGGCAAACTTTGTACGGTATTTGAACAATCAGCTGAAATGGTAGAGAATGAGGTGAACTTGACAGCTTTGATGAGAGCTATTTCTGAGATACAGAGAGCTGTCGAGTAGCAAATCCAAGCTCAAAACCAATGTCGGGGACAGATCTGGGCAATTTAAGCTCGTATGCCCGTTGTGAATGGACAGCCAGAGGATACAAATGAGAACGACAAAGACTTCTAGGATGATAATCAAGGACAGGAGGCACCAAAAGTTGCCGCACCACCTCGGGTTCCCCAACACATACCAGTAGAGGAAGAATTTATGGTTCAGTCTAGGGAATCCGTGCTGGTAGAAAAGATCGATCGAATGGAGAAGGTGCTGAGAAAGGCTAATGGTGTAGAACAGTACATGCTGGATGTGAGCGGTTTATGTCTATTCCCAGATGCCAAGCTGCCTAAAAAATTTAAAATGCTAGAGATGGAGAAGTTTGATGGCACTGGAGACCCCCAAATTCCTCTCTGAATGTATGTTGGTACCTTATCACCAATGGAGATTGATGACTAGCTGAAGGCCCAGCTCTTTCGCCGATCTCTCTCTGGGGCAGCCTAGAAATGATTTCTCTCCCTCGATATAGCAAAGACCAGAACCTGGGAGGACATAGCTACGGTATTTGTCAGTCAGTATAACTATAATGTCCAGCTAGATGTAACCACTCAGGAGCTGGAGACCACTCATTAAGAAAGCAGAGAGTCATTTATGGACTTGTTGACCAGGTGGAGAGCAAAGGCAGCTAAAATAACAAATCGACCAACAGAAAAGGAACATGTGAGAATTTTAGTCAAGAATCTACAATCCCCCCTGAAATGTTACCTGATCACACAATCGCTCTCCACATTCGAGCAGTTGTTTGATGTTGTGGTTCAGATAGAAGATACAATCCAGTTTGGTGATATCGAGGAGGTCGAGCCGAATTAAATGCCGAGAAGACCTTAACCATCCACTAACCCTGCATCTCGCTCTTATGAGGTGAATTTGCTAATCCCCCAATCAGATCGACTGAATTCTTCACCTTCATTACCTCCTCCAAAAAATAATTAGCCGTTGCAGCTGAAAAAGCCAAGGAGAGTTTTCATTCCCCTTAATATTTCTCTGACCATGGCTATGAATCGACTTGTCGAGAAAGGGCTGATAAAACTTCTTGATCCAATGTCGCCTCCTAACCCTTTACCGCTACGCTACGATCCTACCCAATATTGCTCATACCATTAGAGCCACAGACACCCAACTGACAACTGTTTGAAACTCCGCCATGACATTCAAGATCTCATTGACAATAAGGTCATTCCACATCTCATTGACATTCAAGATCTCACAGCTAATTTTTAAATTTGCATGACTCAAGTCTCGAGTCAAGTCAGAGTCTGGAAAGTTTTTGCTTTATTCAGATCAGTTGGATGTTGAGTTAAGTCTCAAGTTGGATGTCGGAGTTAAAGAGCACGTTTGTCTGTGCACCCTCTTTTTTTACTTTTGATTTTGTAATCCTTACTCTCTTTGATATCAATGAAATAAATGAAAGTTTTGATTATTCTGCTTTGCTTCTTTTATTTTGTACTTTCTACGATAATTTTGAATTCAAAGGGGATGTCCCTATAGAATTAAAAACTTTAATAAAAAGAGAAAAAAAAATGCGTGCCCAACCAATAATTGAAGAAACTGTCAATAAATCTGTGTAATGAAATTAACCCACAAATTGTTCAAATTGGTTCTTTTTATTTTCAGGTGTTTGTGAACAATTAATGACTTTATTAAAAGAATTTAAAGATATTTTTGCATGATCATACGAGGATATATATCCAAAATTGATCCCGATATTATCCAACACCACATCCCTTTGTATCCCAATGCTAAACTGGTCAAATAGAAATTAAGAAGGATACGGCCAGAATGTGCTCTAAAGATCAAAGAATAAGTCACTAAGCAGATTAATGCTGGATTCTTTATGGTAACCAAGTATCCAAAGTAGGTGGCTAACATTGTGCTGGTTTTGAAGAAGGATGAATGCCTCAGAGTCTGTATAAATTTTCAAAATCTCAACAAGGTTAGTCCGAAGGACGAATTTCTATTACCGCACATGGACGTCTTAGTAGATAGCACAACGGGGGATGCTCTTTTATCATTTATAGATGGCTTCTTTGGGTACAATCAGATCTTAATGGACCCTGAAGACAGAGAAAAGATGGAACTCATTACACCGTGGGACACCTACTGTTATCATGTGACACCATTTGATTTGAAGAATGCACGGGTAACCTACCAAAGGGCTGCCAACACCTTGTTGCATAACATGATATGCAAGGAAGTCAAAGTGTATGTAAACGATATGATTGTGAAGTTCAAAAGATCAAGAAGGCCATATCATAGTGTTGCAGAAATTCTTTGAAAGGATCAAGAAGTATAAGACGTGGTTCAACTCATAGAAGAATGGCTGAGGAATCGGATGGAAGAATTTCGCTTATTCAATGAAAGAAGACTACAAATTCTGTTCCACGTACAAGGGCATCAAAAGAAGATAGCCGAAGCGTGCCCGGAACCTAAGAGAAGGTGATTTGGTTCTTAAGGAAATCAAGGCTCCTATTTTTTATTCAAGAGAAAAGTTCAAGCCAAATTAAGTCGGGCCATATCTGATCAAGACTATTATGACCGGTGGTACTGTAATCATCATGGATCTGGATGGTAACACATTTTTCACTCCAATCAACTTGAACCAGCTCAAAAAAATACTACCTTTGAGCGAAAAATAAAATAAGATAAAAGCTCGCTGGGTTAAAATCTGAAAAAGCAATCCAGAAAAAAGTTAGAGCAGCCCGCAAGGCCGAAAACCCAAAAGGGCGACCTTGGCAAAAGTTAGGGCATCACAAAAAAGAGAGTGAAACCAAGCTCGAACTACGTTATTGCTTGATTTCACTTTCTTGGGATACGTAGGCAATTTCTTTTAAGAAGTCCAGT
>JAOTRH010479450.1:0-25631 GCA_034768845.1 Heliamphora exappendiculata
AGCGGGGAAAAGGAATTCTTTGTTCGCGAGCAGAATTTCGTCTTTTGTCACGATTCCCGTATTATGCGCCTGGGTTGGCCGGGGTGCAATCCTCGGCATCGCGATGGTATGATGGGAAACATCTTCGCTGGGAGATCGTCCAATGGTAGGACTGCAGATTCTGGATCTGCCTATCGGGGTTCGAGTCCCTGTCTCCCAGCCAATCTCCTCATTAACTCCTCCTGAAACCCGACAAAGCCCTCCGGTTTTACGTCCGATTTGTCACTAAATATACGCAGACGAAATCCTGCCTAACTTGAGTGATTGCAATAAGTTAAAGTTTCCTAATCCACTGAGTTAAGGTAGTCATTCATGGAGTATAAATTGCAATAGAGGTTGCCGAGGATGCTCCATAGAATGCGCTCACCCATGCCCCAATCATTCCGCTTTCCCGTCTTAGCTGCTCTTCTCGCTCTTAGCTTCCTGGGTCGTATTGACACAGCACAGGCCCAACAAGATAGTCTGACCGTAAGTCAGAGCTCATTGAATTTCAGTTCGCCGGTTGGGGGACCGACGCAATTCTCTAACATTCAGGTTGGTTCGACCGCTGCGGCATTGAATTATTCGGTGACGTTCAGTTCATCGCCTGGTTGGCTTACCGCGATCACCTCGCAGAACGTGACGCCGGGCACGATTTCCGTGTCCGCGAGTCCATTCAATCTTGCTGTCGGCACCTACACGGGCACGGTGACGATCACGCCATCGGGTGCGAGCACTACGCCGGTCGTAATCCCGGTGAGTTTGGTGGTGAGCACGGCCAGCGCTTTGACGGTCAGCCCCAGTACTTTGAGCTTCTCGGCGTCGGTTGGGGGGACTGCAACTTCCGCCCAATCTCTCAACGTGTCGAGCGCCACCAATGGCACCAATTTCACCGAAACGGTAACTTACAACGACGCCAATGTGCCGAACTGGTTGCAAGTCGCGCCCACTTTCGGGTCTACCAGTGCCTCGGTTGCTGTAACTGCCAATCCGTCTGGAATGGTTGCCGGGACCTATACAGCCACGATCAGCTTCAGTTCAGGCCAAGGGACGAACGCGACAGTGGGCGTAACATTTGTCGTGAACGGGTTGCCGACCCTAATGAGCAACCTCTCGAGCATTCCTTTCTACTATCAGATCGGCCAATCGCCCACGTTCGATTCTTCGGCCTTCCTGCAGATCACCACGGGTAATAATTCTTCAATTCCAGCCAACGTGACTATCACGACCTCCAGTTGCCCCGGATTCCTGGGAATCAGCCAGCAGGGGCTCATTTCGACGCCTGCGACCCTTCAGGTCTTTGCGAATGGATTATCCTCCTTCACTCAATCGCAAACCTGCAGCGGCACAATTACCATCACGGCGTCCGGCACCACCAATAATTCCCTGACGATTCCGGTGACGCTCACTGTGAGCAACAGTCCGTTGTTGTTAGTTACGCCGACATCGGCTGCGTTCACCTATCAATTGGGTACTGCGACTCCGGCGAATCAGAACCTCACCGTATCTAGCACGACCTCAGGGCTTTCTTTTACAGCGACTTCCAGCGTTCCGTGGCTTACCGTTACACCAAGCGGCATAACCGGGAGCACGGGCCAGCTTGCGCTTAGCCTGGTGCAGAGCCAGTTGAACGTCATGATTCCAGGCACCTACACAGGTTCGGTATCGGTGACGGGAGCAGGGGCGGCCAACTCGCCCATCACAGTTCCTGTGACGCTCACGGTCAGCGGCAACTCGCAGTTGACCGTATCGCCGGCTTTCGCCAACTTCGTCTTTGAAGCCGGCCAGCAGATTACTGTAAACCCGCAGGTAATTCAAATCGGAACTACGGCTGGGCAGATCCCGTTCACAGTATCGGTGCCGACCACTACGGGAACTCAGTTCATCACGGTCTCGCAAACCCAAGGCGTCGCCCCGTCTTCGATCACTATTAGTCCCCTGACAGGTTCGTTGCCGGCGGGCACTTACAACACGACCGTCACCGTCACGCCCTCAAATGGCGCGTCGGCGGTGAACATTCCGGTTCAGTTGACAATCAACCCGGCCGGACAGCCACTGCTGAATATCAGCTCCCAGACGTTGGCCTTCTCCTATTCGCAAGGGCAAACCATCGTTCCTCAGAACATTTTCCTGACGAGTACCGATCCGAATGGAATTCAGCTCACGATAACCAGCGTGGCCGTGAACTCCAGTTGGTTGACAACGAGTTATATCAACGGAAGCAATCCGTCGACGCCAACCACGTTGCAGGTCTCGGTGAATCCTGTCTTTTTGACCCCATCGGCGACGCCGTATACTGCGAGCCTGATCATCACCACGACGACGCCGCAGAACATAACGGCGACAACGACAATACCGGTCACGCTGGTCTACACCTCAGGGCTGACGCTCACTTCGAGCCCGACAACACTTAGCTTCGCCCAGGTGGCTAACGGGGCTACACCGGCGTCCACGAGTTTGAACATCGGTGCGACGGGAACCACGTCGGGATCGTTGACTTTCTCGGCGAGCGCGACGACGGTCACCGGCGGCAACTGGCTAACGGTTACACCCGCAAGCGGCAATACACCGGGGACGCTGACGGTTGCTGTCAACAGTATTGCGGCAGCGCTCGCACCGGGAACCTACCAGGGGTCTGTCATTATTTATGGCTCCGGGGCCGCGAACCCAAGCGGAACGTTGACGATTCCTGTGACGCTTACGGTAACTTCCGGTCCCACACTGTCGGTCAGCACCACGGGCCTAACCTTTGCCGGAACGGTCAATGGAACGAATCCGGCGACGCAGAGCTTCACCGTAAATGGGGGAGCGAACGCCATTCAGTCGGTGACTTTTGCAACCTCATCCACAACCAACAGCGGTGGAAACTGGTTGACGGTTTCGGGATCGGGTACCACGCCCGCCACCCTTACGGCGAGCGTCAATCTAACTGGGTTGGCCGCTGGAACGTACACGGGCCAGATCACGTTGACCCCCTCGGGCGGCGGCGCGGCGAGCGTGGTTCCGGTTAGCTTGACGGTAAACGCTCAGTTGGTGCCATCGGCTACAAAGGTGATCAATGCTGCGAGCGGCGCAACTGGAAATATTGCTCCAGGCGAGCTAATTTCTATCTTCGGGACGGGCTTAGGCCCCGTGAATCCCTCTGGGCTTACCTTAAACGCTCAGGGGAATGTAACGACCACTCTCGGCGGTGTTACCGTTACGTTCAATGGAATCGCGGCTCCTCTAACCTATGTGTCCGCCACTCAGATTAATTGCGTGGTTCCGTTCGAGTTAACGGGCGGCGGCGTGGCGCAGATGCAAGTAAGTTACAACGGCTCAACCTCTGGAGCGACTGCAATTACCTTGCAAGCGACGGCGCCTGGCCTGTTTACGCAGGATTCGTCTGGTACTGGTGCTGGTGCAATTCTCAAGCCCGATTACTCAACGGTGACTTCAGCAAATCCAGCGCCCCGAGGCTCTACGGTGATCATCTACGCCACCGGCGGCGGTCTCACATCTCCCTCCAGTGTTACGGGCGCAGTGGCAGGCGGAACGCTGCTCAAGACGACCGCACCAGTTTCGGTCACGATCGGCGGAATTGCTGCGACGGTGAGCTTCGCCGGTGCGGCTCCGGGGTTGATCGAGGGAGTGTTGCAGATCAATGCAATTGTGCCTGCGAGCATCAGCGCGGGGACTCAGCCGATCCTGGTTACGGTGGGTGGAATCACGAGCCAAAATGGGGTAACGATACCCGTTCAGTAGTAGCTAATCCGAGCTAGGGGTGGTGCTCAGGGCGCGTGCTTCGGCATGCGCCCTTTTTCGTTTAGTTCCAGTACGTTCGGGGTGATTCAGCGCTCAAGTTTTGTTTCAAAATGGTAATAGAGGCTAAAGTTGGTACTCTTTTATACGCACAGATCGCAAGAAATACCAAAAATGGGCGTTCTGACCTAGTACCAAAGGTGCACAAACGTAAGTAAAATCATTGATCAGCGGAATTATCGAATGATACTATTTGGACTCAGGTAAGATCTTAGAACCAATTTTGGGGATAACGGAGGACGTTGTGAGTGTGAGCCGAACCGGCAAGCGCTTGCGGCGTTGAGGAAAAAAGAATGAATAAATTCATCAATAACAAAGTGCTCGGAATCGGACTGCTGTTCTTGGCTTCGGCCGTTCCGGCCCAAGCAACGCTCTTTACTTTCACGGGAACCACTGCGTCGAATATCACCTTTGCGGGTTCCACGGCCGGCTCTCTGGTCACGGGCTCTTTCTCGGTTGGGATCGACGATGGTTTCAGTTGTTTTCCGACTGCGGCGTGCACGGGCAAGCCCAACACCTTGCTCGGTGTCTTCCTTCAGTACAACGCTTCCACTCCTACCGTTATTAATGTGGTTGAGACGGGAAGCAACTATGCCGGTATTATGGCTGGCACGACACTGTTTACGATTAACCTGAGCTCGGCCCTTTCTCTGAACGCTGGTGCGACGGGAGTGCAAATCAATGCCACCGGATTCGGCACCAGTCCAACGACAACCACCTTCTTCAACGATCTCGGTCTTGATGGAGCGGCCGTGGCGAGCAATCTTTCGCTGAACTCAATCGGTTTGAACGGCACCTTTACGGCGAGCAGCAAGACGCTCTCCGCCAGCAGCAACACCCTCGGCATCAGCACTCCCGAACCCAGCACCTACCTGCTATTGAGCAGCGGTCTGGCTTTGGTGGGCGTTTTCAACCGGAAACGGTTCTTCGCTTCTAAAGCCAAGTAAACAAGACACGTCCTGCGCCTTTCGGCTCAAGCCGCGCTGACAATCGAATCGACTTTCAAAATCACACAGGAGAAGTATGGTCAAAAATAAGTTAGGTGCGGGTTCGATACTCGCGATGTCAGTTCTCGGGCTAGGGATGGCGATGCCATCGTTCGCCCAAACCGGTCCGGAATTGGTTCTTTCGGACAACGCCGGGGATGTGATTACCATCCTCGCGTATGGCGCGCCTGTTTTCAGCGGCAACTGCAACACCGACGCGGCGCACGTTTGCTCTACGTCAAGTGTTTCTGCGGCCGCCGGCTCGGGTAGCGTCACCTGGAGTGGAACGATCGGTGGTTTCTTCGTCGATTCCCTTCAGGGCAAGACGAAGCCCCTGCTCTCGCCCCCCGCGATGGACCTAGGTGCGGTAAACGGTGTGCAGTACGTTGCGGGTTCACTCCCGTCGAACGGCGTTTTGACGGTTACTTGGAGCGACAACGGCTTCACCAACGGTAGCGGTGGTTCGATGTCTGCTGCGTTCAGCGGATCGACCAACATTGTCCCCGGTGCCACGATTTCCTACGCCGCCTACATCGACAACGGCAACAATCTTTTGGGAACGGGTTCGCCCGTCGGAAGCGTGAGCAATACGACGACGACCGTACCGGTCCAGGGTCCTGGACCCACAGCGGCTACCTTTGCAATGACTCAGGTTGCCACTTTCAACGTTGCCGATGGCAGCTTCGCCTCGACCGACTTCCAATTCAACGTTGCAACTTCCCCCATCACGGTGACCTGCCCGGTGGCCAGCGGCACGAGCGGCACCAACTATAGCTCAGGTCTGACGACCTCCGGCGCAGTTGGAAGCGTAACGTATTCCGTATCCGGCCTTCCCCCCGGTTTGTCCATCAATGCCTCCACGGGATTGGTTTCCGGTTTGCCGACGGTTGCGGGCACCTATAGCTACACCGTAATCGCGACCGACTCCGTGGGAGACACCTCAACGGTTTCGTGCCCCCTCACCGTAGGCACTCCGACGACGACGGGTGGCAGCACTCCTCCTTCGATCTCTCTCGCGTGCCCCACCAAGACGACCGGTCAGGCTGGCTTGTTCTACACTTCGTCCCTTGTTGTCACCGGCGGCGTCAAGAACTACATCTTCTCTGAGACCGGCAGCTTGGATGGCCTCTCTCTCAACACCTCGACCGGCGTAATCAGCGGCGTTCCCACCAACGGCGGGACCATTACCTTCACAGGCAAGGTTACCGACGGTACCAAGCCGACGCCTCTCTCCGCCACGACTCCTTCGTCCTGCACTGTGACCTTCGCCCCGCCGCCGTCGAAGCTCAGCTTCGTTTGCCCCACCGGCACCGGCACGGTTGGCACCGCGTACAACACCACGATCCAGGTTACCGGCGGTTTCTCTCCGTACAAGTTCTCGATCACTGGTTTGCCCGCCGGTCTCAGCTACAACTCTTCCACCGGCGCCATCACCGGCACCCCGACCTCTGCCGGCACCTTCAAGCTCCATGTGATCGTGACGGATTCGAGCGGTAACTCGGTTGGCAACTCCTGCAGCTCCGATTGCACCATCGTGATCGGCTGCACGGTTTCCGGTTCGATCTCCGGCTACGTTTATGACGATCTGAACGGCAGCAAGACCTACAACAGCGGTGACAAGGCGTTCCAAGGCGTCACCGTCACTCTGAAGGGCAGCAACGGTGCCACCGTGGCCACCGCCACCAGCAACAGCAGCGGCTACTACTCCTTCAGCAATCTGCCTGCGGGCAATTATACGGTCGTAGCCCCGACCACTGCGGTTGGTAGCGAATCACTCGACACCAACAGCACGATCGCAGTCACCGTCGGCGGCAATAGCTACTCTTGCACCAGCGTCTCGAGCAACAACAACTTCGGTTACGTCGGTTCGAGCACCGTCACCGGCAAGTGCTACACCAACGACTACTGGGGTGGCAGCCATGGCATGGGCGGCCAGACCATCACCGTCAGCGGCAAGGATTGCTACGGCAACAACGTCAAGAAGACCTGCAACACGGACAACAACGGCAACTACTCCTGCAGCGGCCTCTATCCGGGAAGCTACACGGTGAGCGCACCGTCAAGCTGTAACTGGAGCGGCGGTTATCACTCGATTCAGACCAGCAGCAACATCAACGTTGGCTGCCAGTCGAACGACTATCACGCGAACCTGAACTTCTGCTACAACTACGGCTGGTAAGCAGAACTCAAGTCGAACAATCGGGGGCGGCCTTCGGGCCGCCCCTTTTTCTTTTGGATCAGCGGTAAGGAATGAGCGCGGGCGGATTGGCATCCGGGTCGCCGATCCAGATCTTCCTGTCAGGGAATTGCGCGATGAGCGCCCGGATGGACTGTGAATCGATGTCGCGAGCCCAGACGACGGGAGACATGGGGATATCGGGATCGTTATAAACCCATTCGGTATCGACCACATGATCGGGATGATATCGGACGATTACCAGGTGACGGCCACCTTCGGCGATCAGCTTCTTTTGAAATGTCGCCCGAGGCAATTCGCTCCCGAATTCGCTGGCCCAGACCTTTGAAACACTCGCGGGGAGAACGGGCTGAACGTAGCGGCCGGCCATTGGAACTACTACGCTGACTACGCATACGAACGCCAGCGCGCGGGAAAGAAAGATGCCTCTGGCGGTGACCCGCATCTCGCGAAGGCACTGCATGATCACTAAAAGGATCACGCCCGTAATCGGCGCGGCATACTGCGGTAGAAATGCGAAAAAGGTCAGATACTCCAGGCCGAACAATAGCGAGACGGTTAAAACAATCCCCATGCCTGGAGCGCGCCAGATCCGCGGCAGGAAGATCAGCGGAATAGTCAGCACCGGAGTCAAAAAGAAGCCCCAGAAAGTTCTTAACCGTCCGAAGGTGCCCGCCACCAGCGCTTTGATCGAATGCCTGCGCTCATGTAGTTTGAGCTGCTGAAGGTACTCATCTCGCATCTGCGCATTCGGCAAACTTGGGACGGTGATCGGAGCTTGCCAGTAGAAGCCCTGGGGCGTGCCGTAGAGCTTCTGGTTCACCCGATACGGCAACTCCAATGGATTTCCCGTCACCTTCGAGTTGTAGAACGCCAGAAAAGCTGTCGATAGCAGAAGGACGGCTGCGATTCCCGGAATTGCGCGGGGCAATCGCCAGTACGCGAGGAATCCGAGGGTGATCAGGAAGAGGAGAAAAGCCTCAAGCGGGCGGCTATGCATGAGTATCGCGAGGCCGGCGCCGAGCAAGACGGAGTGCGTCCCGGGCCGTGAACCTCGCAAGCGAGGTAGTGAGCCCAGAACCAGCGTTCCGCCGATGCAGGGTACAGACCCGCCGTAATAGCTGTTCATCCAGTAGCTCAGCACGCCGAACTGGAATACGCCGATCAGCGCTCCCGCGAGCGCCCAGGCGGAAGGCAGCCAAGCTTCGAGCATCCAAAAGAGAAGCCCGCATGCCAATCCCATTCCGGCATAGACTCCCAGCCATGGAATTCCCGTGAGTATCTTGGCTGCGGCCATCACCAATCCCTGTGCCGCCTGATATTGAGCGGTATAGGTCGGGTGCATCAGGATGTAAATGGATTCGAAGTTGGCGGGCAGGGGAGGGGTCGGGTTCGTCCAATGTCCTGCGGCAAAGGTATTGGCCTGGAGCAGAAACCCATATTCATCGTGAACGCCCGGCTCGGGCACTCCATAGACAGGAAGCAGGATGGCGCGAAGAATCAAGGGGAGAGTTCCGACCATCAGGAAGGACAAACGGCGATGCCCGGCCAACTCCCGGAGACGGAGTTCCATCGCCGTAAAGAACGCGCTCAGCATCATGGGACGCAACGATGCCAGCAGTACGATACAGACGAGCACCGCCTGGAATACTTCAAACGGAGTGAGGGAGTTCCCCGATAGGAATTTCACGGTTCATTCTCACATGCCGCGCTTACGCGCAAAAGAAACTCGATCTTTATCGCGTTATACTCAAAATGCATAGTTTGATTGTTTTGCGGTATTCGATTTCAAGATTCTGGAAGAGGGCTGCGTGGCCGCAACAAGCCACCGCAGCCCTTTGCCGTTTAAACGCCAGCTTTGAGACGCGGCCCGCCGTGCAGTCACTCGCATCAAATCAACACAAGGAAGTAGCATGAGAGAAAAAGGTACAGTCAAGTGGTTTAACGCAGCCAAGGGCTTTGGATTCATTCAGCGTGAAAATGGAGAGGACGTTTTCGTTCATTTCTCCGCCATCCAGTCGCAGGGTTACCGGAGTTTGGATGAAGGCGCCTCAGTCGAGTTCGAGGTGACCAAAGGACCTAAGGGCCTGCAAGCGGCCGATGTATCGCTCGCATAGTCTCAGCGGGGAACGGTAGTTTTAGTAAGCAGGGCGAGCCGGTCCACCTCCGGCTCGCTCCTGGCGTCGGAAGTAAATCCAGAAAGAAAGGAATTTGATTGAGCAAAGAAGACAGCATTGAAGTAACAGGAACGGTGCTCGAGAAGTTTCCGAGCGGTTTGTTCAGCGTGCAACTCGAACATGAAAAAGTAGTGCTGGCCCATCTTGCAGGCCGTTTGCGCCGGAACCGGATCCGTGTCCTCGCGGGTGACCGGGTCACGATGGAACTTTCGCCCTACGACTTGACGAAGGGCCGGATTACGTTCCGCCACCGGTAGTTTCCCCCCTGAAATGATCAAGACGCTTTTCGTCTTCGGCACGCGGCCGGAGGCGATCAAGCTCTGCCCCATCATCCTCCATCTCAAGTCCCGGCCGGAAGATTTCCAGGTAACGGTTTGCGTCACTGCGCAACATCGCGCGATGCTCGACCAGGTATTGGAAGTGTTCGGCGTCACACCCGATTACGATCTCGACCTGATGCAGCCCGGCCAGACCCTGAGCCAGTCTACATCGCGGATGATCATCGCGCTGGAACCCGTTCTTCTGGAATCAAAGCCGGACATGGTGCTTGTACAGGGTGACACGACGTCCACGTTCTGCGGCGCATTGGCCGCGTTCTACCAGCACATACCCGTCGGACATGTGGAAGCAGGACTCCGTACCCATGACCTTCGACAGCCATTTCCCGAAGAACTGAACCGGGTGATGACCGGCCGCATCGCGACCCTGCATTTCGCCGCGACGAAAGGCTCAGCGGCCAATCTGGCGATAGAAGGCGTTGACGCAAGCACGGTTCTTGTCACTGGAAACTCCGGGATCGACGCGGTGCTGGGAATCCGCGACCGTTTGGATTCGGGATCGCTGCCCGAGACTCACTACCCTTGGCGAGACCCGTCGAGAAAGCTGATTCTCGTCACAGCACACCGCCGCGAGAGCTTCGGCTCAGGCATCGAGAGTATCTGTCAGGGCCTGCTGCGGCTTGCGGCCCGCAGCGATGTCCAGATCGTTTATCCCGTACATCGCAACCCCAATGTGACGGGTCCCGTTCACCGTCTGCTCGATAACCAGCCGAATATTTTCCTGATCGAGCCATTAGACTACGTTCCATTTGTCGAATTAATGCGCGAATCGTACATCTTAATCACTGATTCCGGCGGAGTTCAGGAAGAGGGACCGTCGCTGGGCAAGCCGGTTTTGGTGACGCGCGAGAAGACAGAGCGGCCCGAAGCCGTCGAGGCCGGAACCGCGGTACTGGTGGGCCCGGATGAAGAGCGCATCGTCCAACAGGCGTCGCTTTTGTTGGAAAACCCCGAAGAGCACACCCGCCGTTCACTCGTTCACAACCCTTACGGAGATGGTCACGCGAGCGAGCGAATAGCAGCCGCAATCCATTCATTTTTCAGGTGATAAAGATTTTTTGCGAGCCCGAATTTCGGGTCATAATTGGAGTGCAGGGGGACGAGCTTTTTTCTAGCCTGAGGCTATACTGAAGCCAAAGATTATGGTGGATCGCACGAAAAACCCCACAAACTCGAGCCGCGGCAAAAAGGCGGCACCCGAAACGACCGAGAACCTCGTGACAGTCTTGTCACAGAAGGTAGTCGGACAGCCAGCGGCGACCAGCCTGATTGTCCCCTACGTTCAGATGTTTCAGGCGGGTCTTGCACCGGAAGGGCGTCCCGTCGGGGTGTTTCTGCTTCTGGGGCCCACAGGCACCGGAAAAACCAAAACCGTCGAAGCCTTGGCCGAAATCCTTCATGGCAGCGCAAAGAACGTGCTGAAAGTGGATTGCGGCGAGTTCCAGATGGAGCATGAAGTGGCCAAACTCATCGGCGCGCCTCCCGGCTATTTAGGACATCGCGAGACGCAGCCCATGCTTTCACAGCAAAAGCTCACGGCCGTGACGACCGATCAATGCGCACTGTCCCTGGTGCTGTTCGACGAAATCGAAAAGGCCGCGCCTTCTCTCACCCGTCTGCTGCTCGGCGTTCTCGACAAGGGCATCCTGCGCCTGGGCGACAATTCCTCTGTCAATTTCGACAAGTGCCTCATCTTTCTGACCAGCAACCTGGGCGCTCGCGAAATGATGAAGGAGATCAATCCTGACTTTGGCTTCGGCGCCGGTCAGCGCAACCCGGAAGACATCAGCGGCAAGCTCAAGAACATCGGATTAGTCGCCGTTCGCAAGAAGTTTTCACCGGAGTTCGTCAATCGAATCGACAGCGTGATCACGTACCAGCCGCTCACGGCAGAATCGCTCTCTTCGATTGTGGATCACCAGATCAACGACCTCCAGGCGCACGTCAACACCCGCCTCGGCAACCGCTGCTTCACCATCGAAGTTCCCTTCGAAACACGCCAATGGCTCATCGAAAAGGGGACCAGCGTGGAATACGGCGCTCGCGAACTGAATCGCACCATCCATCGCCATCTGACTCAGCCGTTAGCCACGATGGTCGCGACAGGCGGCGTAGATGCCGGCGCAAGAGTCCGTGTCGATATCGCACCAGACCGCGAAAAGTTGATCCTGCGTTCTACCGGTCATGGCGAAGCCGAGGCTCCTTCGCATCCGACGGTGTTACTCGTCGACGATAACCGCGACCTCCTCCATTTCCTCGAACGCCTCATGGCGGAAGCTGGATGGAAGTTAGTAACGGCAGAATCCGCCGCTGAAGCCCGCAAAGTCCTGGTCAATACGAAGCCCAACGCAGCGCTGCTCGACTACATGTTGCCCGACGGCAACGGCGCCGAACTCGGTGTGCTGTTACGTCAAAGCGCACCGAAGATGCAGATCATTTTGATGACGGGATCCGTACTGCCGCCTGAAGACGAAGCGACCTGCGAAGAGCACGATTTCCCGGTGTTGCGGAAGCCCTTCCTCGCGACCGAAGTGATGGGCCAGATCCGCAATCAGTTGGCGAAGAACGCCACCGGCCGCTGATTTGACGTGAAGCTGTAACAACGCTAATATTGGAGTGCGGGGTGGAGCAGTCTGGTAGCTCGTTGGGCTCATAACCCAAAGGTCGCAAGTTCAAATCTTGCCCCCGCAACCAATCAAATCAATCGGTTACGCGGATTACAAGCTAGCCGACAAACTCCCAAAAACTCCCGTTATGCCCCCATGGCACTGAGTGTGCGGTCGGCATTGACGGATTCAATGATTTCGCTGGACTTCAAAATCAGTTTTACAACCTTGCTGTGGGCCTGACGTTTGGTGTCTGTCATTGCCTTGCCGTAAATATTCATCGTTGTCTGGATGCTGGCGTGACGCATCAACTCTTTCTGCACCGATACCGGCGCTCCCGTATCATCCAGCCATGATCGGTAGCTATGTCGGAAGGTATGCCAACCGACTCCGTCCCCAAGGCCCGCCTCCTTGCCGGCCGAACGAATATGGTTCTGCTGAATCGGATCCTGATGGTATGGCTTGGCGGTTTGTGGATTAGCGAAAATCCAATCCTCCTTCGTGCGAAGACAGCGGTCACGGTGCGCAAGTAACAATTCCATCAGAGAGGCATCAAGAGGAACTCGATCGCGCGAATACTCCGTCTTCACGTCGGAGCCCCGACCGTGTACCATGCTGCGCTGAACAAGCAATGTGCAGTCGTCAAAATCCAGGTCTGACCATTTCAGCGGCATGATCTCGCTCGCCCTCAAACCAAGGCAACCCGCAACCCAGACTTGGGTTCGGTAAGGTTCCTGAAGCAGGGGTGGTATCAGGCAGAACTGCTCTGGCGTGAGAATCCGCGGCATCCTGAGTCGTTTGGAGCCGCCTCGAACCCGAACGAGTTCTATCGGATTCTTATCAATTAGCTCCCAGCGTCGGGCACATTGAAAAATCGTGTGCATCAGACTCTTGATATGGCTCTTGGTTTTCGGGGCCAAGGCCAATCCCTTAAGCCAATCCTCGACAGCCATGGTTTTAACGGCTGCCAGAGGCGTCTCTGACCAACGCGGGCGAATATGTATTTTGATGTTGGATTTGTAGGATGAAGCTGTTGAATATCTTTCGGGCATCTCCTCCTTTTCGTATCGGGCCAGCAAACTCCCGAAGGTGGGGGCAGGGGCCCCCGGTTGCGCCGCTTCCGAATTGATCCGAAGAAGCAGCGCTTGAACATTGGGTGACTTGCGAGCAGCCGACTCATTGGAATAATCGGTTAATGATCCGACCGTGGCGGCGCGTCTTTGCCGTCCGCCTCTTGCATCGGTTTCGTAATACCGGATTTCCCACATCATCTCGCCGCTGGCTCGCATTTTCGTTTGCAAACTACCGTATTGATATCGTGTACGCGTAATCAACGTTGTTTCCTTTCGTCAATCACGGCACGAGTGGCGATCCGAGTTTAGCACCGTCGCCCCTAAACCAAGCGTCCAATTCCGAGGCGCGAAACCGCCAGAGGTCACCGATACGATGGGCGGGGACTTGGCCTTTGCGGGCCAACCGTTGAAGAGTTTTTGGGTGGATGTTCAAAAGGCGCGCCGCTTCTTCGCTGGTCAATGCTGGTTCGAACGAAATTCGTTGCTCACTCATGGCACTTTAAGTCGCTTGCTCAAAATCGATGCTGGGCTCTTGCGGGGGCAGGGGCGCCATGTTGCGCACCCTGCCGCTCAGTAAGGTCTGAACACCGACAGTGGAACAGCGCGGCACTTGAGCGACGTCTCGGACGATGAGCACCGCGTATTCCATGCACTTTCCTAACGGTGTTTCAGACTGGCATCCTGACAGATACCCGACTGCCAGTCGTAGCTGACCAAGCTACGTCCGAGAATGCTCATCCTCAATTTCATAGCTGAGCAATCTGGAGACGGGTTCGTCGCGGCGAGCGCGGCGGGTTCGCGAACGAACGAAGGGCTATGGGGGGCCGTTAGGAACGCGTACAGGCCGACTGCGGCGATTGGCATCGCAGCAACCAGCCGACGCTGAACCGACGGCAGGGATTTATACTTTTGAAAAAGTTCGTTGAAGGTCATCGAAGTAGGCTCCTTTTTGTCTAGCTGTGCGGCTACGATGATTGAGATAGAGGTCATCCGCTGTGAGCAAAAATAAACAACCGGCAATCTCAATCCATATCCACGTTTTGAGAATCGAACGGATCCAGGAACGTCGTAAAGATAAACGGACGTTACATGCCGCGCTAGACACCACGCCCAATGGTCAAAACAATGCCGGAAATTGATGTCACGCCCACTGAGCCGGAAGTCTTGAGGCAACTCGATACGATGTTGACTACTACTATCTTTGCTTCTCGGCCCAAACAGGCTGAATTTCTAAAATTCATCGTGACCGCGACCCTCAAAGGGGATGACGTCTCCGAATACGCCATACGAGAAGAATTGTTTTCCGAGCCGTCCCGCAAGTATCTTTCGACGATAGTCAGAAGAACAGCTGGGTTGGTCCGACAACGCGTAGAGGAATACAATCGTCTGCATGACGACTTAGTTGTAATCTCGATGCCCGCGTTGCCGTCGGAACGAAGAATTAAGTTCGCGCAGGGCGAGGCCTACAAGCCAGCCTTCGCCTATAATCTTCATCGCCAGATCACTAAAGACTATCTTTTGGGCTGTGAATTACTTCGGAAGGCATTCGACCTCGGTCAATATGCTAAGTTAGCCCGGCTCTTCGGAAATATCATCGCTCAAGAGCCCAACCATGCCGGAGCTATGGTTTGTATGGCGGAAGTCAGCTGTACTGTGGCCATATTTAGTGGCGGAACAGAGCTAGCAGAGTTTCTTAAAGCAGTCGATACGCTCACAGCCAAGGCGCTAAGGCTCGCTTCACGCTTCTGGCGCGCTCATGCCGTAAGGGCAATGTACTATTGCCTTAGAAATCAACCCGACTTAGCCGAAGAACATTTCAACACAGCTCTCAATTTGGATCGGGATAGCACCGAATCCCATCTACCCTATGTCCTGTTTCTGTCTACGCAAAAGCCTCTAAGCGCCATTTTTGGCTTGGCGATAAAGCTGGCCGAACAAAATTTTACTGATCCTACCTCCCAAACGCTCTATGGCTTGCTACTTTGCTATCAAAGCAAAATGGAGGAGGCTAGCGAGGCATTTCTGAAGGCTCTGATGCTTGATCGAAATTTCCGGCTCGCACATCTTGGCTTAGCTCACGCATACTGCCAATTGCAAAATGTTCTTGAAGGTAAAGAGCATGCGAAACGGGCAAGAATCCTGCTCGATGACGATGTCCAATTTGATCACTGGATTTTTCACCTGAAATTGCCAAACGTGATCGATGGGCATGGAATTTCAGCGACCGCGAGCGGGCGCTGGGACCAAAGTTAGGCCTTCCTCCAGGAGTCGACTGCCTATTTCGTTCCACGCCTCTTCAGCTCGCTTGTCATGTTCCGCATGGATATGCGCAAACACCGGTCGTGCAAGCATGTAAAACGTTCCTACCAAATCATCAACGGAAAGCTCATGGCCAGCGGCAAGGTCATGGAGCGTCCCTAATTCCTCGGGACGGAAATGCTCGCTGAAATGCACCGCTGATTCGAGAGCTCTAAACGCATGAACGGTCGCTTCGGAGAGTCGAACTCTGACGGATTTTGCATCCAATGTTCCTCTTTTGCGAACCGGCTCTCTTGACACTTCGACCCCTGGGCTTTTGCATAGCAGCTTCGACTGATTATTGACAGAACCGTACTTTGGTCAAGGCAATTCGAACGCGCGAGACCAAAACCAGATACGTCCGTTCCGCAGCTTATGTAACGTCAATGTATCTTTCGGGTCCTACGCAGATTCTTCACAATCGTTTTCAGAGCCCACCCGTGACACTCTTGAGCGAAAAGAAACTGACGGAAACAGAAAAGATTCAAACGCCGACCGAAGCGCGCCCGACGACTACAAACTTTGAGCCGGCACAAACTTTGACAGGCTCCATTCATTTCTCTAGCGCGACGGTCGAATGGGAGACGCCGCGTAAGCTATTCGAGGAACTGTCCTGGATCTACGGCGGATTCACACTCGAGCCCTGCGCTACGAAAGAAAACGCCAAGTGCTCGCGATTTCTTACTCAGGAAGATGACGGTCTTTCGCGGCAGTGGGACGGCAAGGTATTTCTCAGTCCGCCTTACGGCCGGAACATGGGGAAGTGGGTGCGAAAAGCCTACGAAGAATCTCTACGAGGCGTCCTCGTCGTCTGCCTTTTGCCGGTACGCACGGATACGCGTTGGTGGCAGGATTATGTGAAACACGGCTATGTCTGTTTCTTGCGCGGTCGCCTGAAGTTTGGCAACGCTCAGAACGCTGCCCCGTTTTCCAGCGCCATCGTGACTTTCGGGAGGTTTTTCAGCCGATGACGCTCCTCCCCGAACGCCCCAGAATGGGGAAATTGTCCCGATTCACGACACAAGTTTCCGCTGATGAGAATTCCACCTTTGCTGTGCAAAGGAGACTTGTCTCAATTCTTTTTTCCAACTATGGGTTGTGGGTCTTGCTGCTGTGCAACCTCTACATATTGTGTGTTCCAAAGGCCGATCCGATGCTCTTTATTACGCCCTCAAGCAACGCCGGACAGGCGAAGACCTACTTCAAACAGGGACTCGACCGGCCGGATTACTATTTTGCCGACGCGCCCGAAGTTGCTGGGCAGTGGCATGGGCTCGGGGCCGAGTTGCTCGGTCTCTCAGGACCTATCGACCAAGAAAGCTATTTTGCTCTCTGCGACAACCTGCATCCTGTGACAAAAGAGCAACTGACGCCCATCACACGCGGCAATCGCAGGGTCCTATACGATTTTACTTTTGACGCTCCAAAATCCGTAAGCCTCGCCTACGAATTAGGCGGCGATGGGAGCATCATGGGCGCATTCCGAAAAGCGGTTGCCGAGACGATGTCAGAGATGGAGGGCGCGATGATGGCGCGGGTGCGCAAGGGTGGCAAGTTCGAAGATCGCAGCACAGCAAATTGGGCTTGGGCAGAGTTCATGCACCACACTACTCGTCCTATTGAGGGAGTGCCCGACCCACAGCTTCACTGCCATGCCGTCGCTTTCAACTGCACATACGATTTTGTGGAGGACCGTTTCAAGGCGGGGGAGTTCAGCAATTTAGTGCGCGACAAAGGCTATTATTCGCCGTTAAAGCCGCTTGACGGGGAGGCGTGGCGCGGCTACCATACCAGGACGGTAAAATGAAATCGAAGGAGGCGCACATGCATATCGCTCTTGACATTCCCGACGACATCGCTGGCGTGATCGCCCCCGGTCAGGACCCGGCGCGCGCCGTGCTCGAAGCGACGGCACTAGAAGGATACAGAAGCAGACGGCTCGGCGAGTCGGCGGTTCGCCGACTGCTGGGGTTTGGAACACGCATGGAGGTGCACGGGTTCCTTAAGGAGCACGGGGTTCACCTAAACTATTCGATGGCGGACTTGGAACACGATATCCGCGAGTCGGACCGCCTTATAGCACTCAGAGCAGCCAAAGCGGCTGCTGAGCAGCGCGCCGGATGATCGTTGTCGCAGATACCGGTCCTATCAACTATCTGATCTTAATCGGGCACATCAGTATTCTGCCGAAGCTCTACGCGACTGTCCTGATTCCGAGCGTTGTCCGGGATGAATTGCGCCGCGCGGGTGCATCCGATACTGTTCGGCAGTGGATCGACTCGCCTCCAGATTGGCTGGAGATTCGCAGGCCAACATCGGAGCCGGATGCGGAATTGGTTGCTGCTGATCTGGATGCCGGGGAATTCGACGCGATCCTGCTCGCGCAGGAGATTGGTGCAGATGAAATCATCCTTGACGATCAAATCGGACGGAGGGAAGCTGAACGCCGTAATCTTCATACCTTGGGTACACTGGGCGTGCTCCGCGACGCATCAGCAGAGGGTCTTCTCGATCTGCGCGAGGCCCTGATACGGCTCCAAAACACCAATTTTTATCTGACGCAGGAACTCATCGATAGGCTGCTTTCGGAGGAGAAGCCATGAGCGGTGCCGAAACGTGGGCGGGGCGACCCCAGTTCGGGGAGGCTTGATGGAACCGGCAGATCAGAGTGGCTCCGATCTGCCAAGCATTGAGTCCACCGGCGCAACGCCTGTGGAACCCGAAATCCTTCTCCCTGCTCTGCCCACCCCTTCGGGGAATCTTCCCGCAACCATCCTTGCCGCGATGCCGGCCATCCTGCGGCGCTCCGGTAAGAATGCCGAATTCGCCGCGCGCGAATTCTTCTTCGGCGCAATCAGTAACGACCATACCCGCCGCGCTTACAAGCACGCGGTCCGGCTTTTCCTGGGATGGGTGGAGTCACGGGGCATCCCCCATCTAACCGATATTGCTCCTTGGGATCTTGGGGAGTATCTCGGCAGCTTGAAACGCAGTCCCGCAACCCGGAACCAACATCTTGCGGCACTGCGTAGCTTTTTCGACAACATGGTGGTGCGTCATGCCGTCGCGATCAACCCTGCCCGGAGCGTTCGCGGCGTGCGCCACGCCGTGATTGAGGGCAAGACGCCCGAGATTTCCGTGGATCAGGCACGCACCCTGCTCGCCTCGGTGACGACCGCTCACGTCGTCGGCCTGCGCGATCGCGCGATTCTCGCAATCCTCATCTACACGAGTGCGCGCGCGGGTGCTGTTGCGAAGCTCACCTGTGGAGACTTCTACAATGCGGGGAACCAATGGATGCTCCATTTTGACGAAAAGGGCGGAAAGTCGCGGGAGATCCCGGTAAGGCACGACCTGGAGACCATACTATTCGCCTACCTAGACGCCGCGGGTCTTCGCGAAGCTCCGGCCGGATCGCCGTTGTTGCAGCGGGCAGCGCATGCTTTCCGGCAAAGCGGTGAACGCCGATGACATTTGCCGGATGATGAAGCGCAGGCTCAAGGACATCGGCATGCCCCTGCTCTACTCGCCGCATTCTTTTCGCGTGACCACCATCACCGATCTCCTCACCCAGGGCGTCGCGCTCGAAGACGTGCAGTTCCTCGCCGGGCACGCCGATCCCAGGACGACGCGCCTTTACGACCGGCGGCAGCGCAAGGTCAGCCGAAATATTGTGGAGAGAATTTCGGTGTGACGGCAAAGCGACACGTCCTTCGTCAATCCCTCATTTGCCATATGCTTGTACGGGATGGCGCGCGTCTTAACCCATAAGAACTTTAGGGAATCAATGAATTGGCATCCGGTGTTGCAGAGGATGCTCCAGGATTCCGGCCTTTTCGTCCCCGGCGGTCCACCTAACTCACCGTCGCCGATTGGGACTCCACATGTCGAGCAGACGCTCGAAGCGTGCTGGCTTAAGCCCGTGGGGGAACCGCCGGTTCTGTGCTTCAGGGTAGCGGCCAAATGGCCGCAAGAGGATGTTGAAGCTGTGTTTCAACCACACAAGGCAGAGTTGAAAGGCGGTTTCTTCTGGTTCAGGGTTCCTGAGTTGATGGCCGAAGTATGGCGTCAAGCTTTACCCGAGCACAGCGAGCGTCCGCTACCTCTTAGCGATGGCTTCCACAGTGCTTCGAGTAGCTGATAAACCCGATTATCACGTAGAGTGGAGGGCTGCAATCTGCTTGAGACGGAGATATCGGATTCAATGGTCTGGTCAGTCGTCGCGTTCAACTCGGTCCGGCGGTATATCGCGAGTGATCGGATTAACTGCGCGTAATTTCTGTAGCCCAGCATGTGCGTAGCCTGAAAGGATCGCAAAAAACTCGCGATAGCCCGTCGCCTCTTTGATGTCATTGGGAATCTCGATGCCGTGCTCTTCCATCTTCGTGATAGCGAATGGAAGCGTCGGGGCATCTGCCGCCTCAGAATGAATCATTTGTGCGTAGGGAGAATAACGCATGAGGATCAAGCCAGCGAAAAGATATTTGTTCCACACTTCGTCATATGCGTGCCGTTCCGCTTCGCTGGGTAACCGCGAATATCCCGGCTTTCCCAGCGGCTCGTAGTAAACATTGAAGTCACCGATCTCGTTTTCGATCTCCCAGAGGCGCTTGTTGTACCACTTTGTGAAATAGACCTCTTGAAACTCGTTGAAGGTGACGAGGTCAATGTTTGTTGAGCGGGCCGCTTCAATCGCACCTGCCTGAAATCCTGCGCGTGAGATAACGTAGCCGCGGTTGACACCTGCCTCATGGACGACCGTGCGAAAAGCGTGTATCACTTCTTTGGGTACGTTAGTCCGCCAATTCTTACACTCACAAATGAGTCGATGGACAATTCCGTCATGCGCTTCTTCGGCGAAGACATCAACATTTGCGCTTCCCCGAGGCAAGGTCAGGGAAACACCACGTCTCGCTTGCAGCCCGGCTTCATTTAGGATTGCTGCAACTAGATCTTCAAGTTGACCCCACTGTTCTGGTATTTGTGACGTGATAAGCGGCATCAGGCACCTTCCATCTTGGAGAGTTTTCGGGATTTCTCGTCCTGACGGAGCCTTCTACCTGCCGTAGCGAACAGAAGCGGAATCTCCTCCCCTAGGGTCACCATCATCGTTCCCGCAACAAGATCGTCGTAATTGGGCTCAGACATACAGACCAATGCCGAAAGCTGGGCAAGCGTAATGGCCGCATTCTGTCCGGGTTCGGTTAAACCGGCGTTGCTGCGCCCAGCAAGGAACAGTTTGTAGTCGAGAAGCCCCAGCCGAACGAAAATACTCTTAATGCCAGCGTGAATGTTGTCGTTACCCATCTGGTAGTGTGCACGCATGCCCGCACGGCCCGCCGCGGCTTCGAGAGTCGCAAAAGTTGGCCGATTGTCCTTGAGGTGAAAGGCCGCCCATCCGTAATCTGTTGTGAACGGCTTGCCATACTTAGCGAAGACCCTGTCGTAATTCCGCTGAATTTTCTTCTGTTCACGCTGCGGCAGGGGCCTGTATCCGAGCACCTCGTAACAGCCGAGATATTTGTCCATCGCCCGCTTCGATTCTACGTACTGATGAGCAAGGTAACGCTCAGCAATGCTCTCGCCGTGCTGGGAGATGACGGCGGCTACAACGGCGATCTCATGAAGCGTTCGCCAGCGTGCCATCGCACCGTCGGCAAAACCGTCCTCCAGAAGGCCTGCGATCTCGTCTGTTACTTGGCACGCCCGGACTAGGAGTCGAATCAGAAGTTTCCGCATGCTTCCGGGTTTTCGCCACTTTCGAGCCTCTTCGCGGTGAACAGCTTCCTGACACCATTCGCGCGACATTGTGAGCAACATGCGGAGCTGGCCGATCGACGGACCCCACCGCTCCCGGAGCCTTCCCCGGAATCCGTTCAGTTCCTCTTCCTGCAGGGCATGTTCGCCCGGCCAGCGCCCCCGCAGAGTCTTCAGAACCGACCGGGCGGTTTTCCGCGCGACATCACGCAGAATCTTCGGCAGTTGCGTGGTGCAAAAGTCCTCCATCGCCTTGAAGACCTCGTCGGTATCCGCCTCGGTAAAGGTGAGGTTGAGGTCCTTGGGGAGCTTGGGGCTATCGAACTTGAACGGCCCGGGACTCGCCGCCAGAAAGTGCGCCGCCATCTTTTGACAGAAGCCTTTTGGCACCTCGACGCCCTGTTCCTTGAGCTTCTTAGCGATCAACTTCTGAAGGAACAGTGCCGGGAGGTCTGCAGTGGCTTGATCTAATGCCCGCTGTAAAGTGTTCATCTCCCCTACCCTTTTAATTCAGTTGACTGTGCCCGGTGGCGCGGCTTTCTGCAAAGGTTCATCGGTCCTGGCGCAGATCACTCTTCCGAGAGGGATGAACAGGCAGAGTCCTCGCCTGGTAAGCACCATATCATCGCCTAATCGGTCCTATCCTTGATCCTACGTTTCTAGAAATTGGACAAACCTAGGTATCCACTTCGGCAATGATACCCAAGACCCTGTCTAGATATTTGCTTATCTGTTTTGATTCAACTTCCGTGCGAAGGCTTTGCGGAATCTTCCGAAACCACTCGTCTCGTGTCTTCGGCCGCTTCTGAACGAACTCGTCCAATAAGGTCACCCGTAGCAGTCCTTTCTCCCGGGGTGAATTGGGGAAAGAAGGAACGACCTCTTCTTCGCGCAGCTTTATAAGGCGCTGACGCAATTGGTCGGTCTTGCCTGTACGCTGTTTTTCTTGATTATGGCCCGGATCATTATCCAGAAGACGTTGAACATGTGCGAGGAGACGTTTGATTTCAGCGTCTCTGCTGCGGAACCAGTCGGTTGACCAGACGCGGTAAATCTTCCATCCGAGATTCTCTAGTATTCCCTGCCGAAGGCGATCGCGGTCGCGCGCCGATCGGCCGGAATGGTAGCTTGCTCCGTCGCATTCGATACCGAGAAGGAAGGCACCTGGCTTGGTTGGGTGTTGGATGCCCAGATCAATGAAGAAACCGGCGACACCCACTTGCGGTATAACTTGATAGCCATTTTCCTTTAGAACCATTCCGACGGCGCGCTCAAAGTCATTCTCCGGTTGGTCAACTCGCGCCTCCCCTTGCTGCAACACTCCTGTGCGAGCGTAAATCAGATATTTCTTGAGTGCACGCACTCCCCAGGGGCTGTTATCGGTGGTCTGTATACGGTCAGGGTCGAGTGAACTGAAGACAACCGTGCGCTTCTTCGAACGCGTAAAGAGCACGTTCAAGCGACGATGACCGCTAGCGCCGTTTATGGGCCCGAAACGCTGGTACTGATTGCCGCGTGCGTCTGCGCCATAGGTTGTGGAAATGAAAATCACATCACGTTCGTCACCCTGGACGTTTTCAAGGTTCTTAATGAATAGCGAGTCCTGGCCACCTGTCATTTTCGCTTGATAGGCGATGGCAGCGGGATCGTCTCGAAGCTTACGGTCTAAGAGCTCCTCAACCAATTCTCTTTGTTCAAAGTTGAGCGTCACGACGCCTAGCGATTCAGTGGGATGGCACCGCATATGTTCTATAACTGCGTCGACCACAACTGCGGCCTCCCTGGGATTCCGGCTATTTTCAAAGACACCATCGGGGATGAATCGATGACTGACACCAAGAGAAGGATCATCACGATAAGCCGATGGGAAAATGATGAGATCGCGGTTATAGAACTCCTCGTTCGAAAATGCGATGAGGCTGTGATGGCGAGAGCGATAATGCCACCGTAGCCGCCGCACGGGCTGAAACAAAGTGCTGGCGACATCAAGGATACTTTCGCCGTCTTCCACTGCCGTGCGGGTATCTTCGTCCAGTTCATCATCGGGATCGACCGATACGCGTTGAAAGAAATTGGTCGGTGGAAGCTGCTTTGGGTCACCCACAATGACGATCTGTCCCGCGCGTGCGAGCGCACCGATGGCATCCTCGGGTTTGAGCTGGGAGGCTTCGTCCATCACGACCAGATCGAACTTAAGCTGGCCCGGCGCGAGATATTGCGCGACGGATAAAGGACCCATCATGAAGCAGGGCTTTAGAGATACTAGGGCGGAGGCGGAGCGTTGGATCAATTGGCGGATGGGAATATGCCGCTTCTGCTTGCTCATCTCGTGGCTCAGGAGCGCCATGTCAGACCAGGTGCGCACTGGCCCGCTTTGATTGCCATAAGGCACCATCCGCTGGTCGAGTAAGGTGGCAACACGCTCGCTATAGAGGTTGATGGCTTCCTTGTCTGCGGCAGCAAACTGACGCTGCAACTGTTCCTGGGTGACTCCGGTTACTTGAGACAGTTCGGCATGCGCCGCGAAAATGCTGCGGACCAGAGTGTTATAGAAGGCAAAGCGAAAAGCAGGTAGCAACTGGTCTGATCCGATAGCTTTGATTTCTGCGGCTGCTGTGAGCTTGTCGAGGCCCCGATCCCGGCTCGCAATGCGGACGCGAAGATAATGACTCCAACGGGGAAGCTCATCTCTATGCAGGAGTGCATATTCCGCAACCGCCTGCAGGCTGCCCCATGGGCTTTCCGCGGGGACATTCCATAAGGTGGACCCAGATAATTCAGCCAAGCCTTCGACGGAATCCCGGATGCCGACGCCACATTCCAGAATGCCAGCAAGCCAAATCCGCAATTCCCGCATGCGGGAGACACATTCCGCGCTTAGCAACCATTCGCTGGCTTTAGAAGTCAGGGCGCCTGCCAGAAGGGACTCGGCAAAATCAACGGTTGCCCTTATTGCGCGACGATCGGTATGGACGCCGCAGTAAGAAGCTCCAATCAAGTCTGGCAGGGTCGCATCGCCCTCGATCTCGGTGACAGCGCCACGGCATCGGTTTGCCGAAGCCAATATGCCCTCCACATCACGCATGACAACGACGTCCGCAATTGATGCCGCCTCAACGCAGCGAAGAACGCCGCTCAATTCTTCCGCTAGGTTCCTGAGACAGTTCTCGATATCTTCAAATTCTCCTGAATCCATCAATGAGCGTTGAGCCGGGATCGTTCGGGTGAAGTCGGCGACGCGTTCCGTGATTTGGCGCAAAATCTCGTGGTGCTTCTGTCTAGTGGCAAGCTCGGACTTGATCGTCTTTAAGCGCTCGGCCCGTGTGGTAAACAGCAATCGTCGAAAGGGTGTGCTGGTCGGCTGATGCTCTGGAAGCACTGCGTAGATTCGCTCGTACCAAGAAAGCAAGTCCTCGGCTTCTCCCCAGGGGCTTGAAAGTCCGCAATAATAAGGTCCTAGCAACTCACGGTAAGACAAATTGCCGTCAAACTCGGCATGTTTCTGTTGGTAAGCGGCGAGTGCCCGAAGCGTTTGGCACATGTTAATGCGGGACGTTTTTTTCGCCGACAGGACTAGACGTAGATATATCCGTTTAGCATTGCGGTACTCACTGCCAAACATCCGAGCCCATATCGACGACTCTTCCAAAACACGCGCGCAGCCGATCAGCTGGGATGGCTTGTACATCTCCATCATCGTGCCAAGGTCGAACTCCTGGCGAAGCTTCCCTTCTGTTTCGGATAGCACTCTTGCCTCGCGACGCACGGCCTGAAGTAACGCGCGCGTACGCTCCAGCTCGAAGAGCGGGGTGCGCAGGTGCAGCTGTGCGAAAGGAGCGTCTTCGATCATGTCCAACGTTACGAGAAGCGCTGAGATGGTTTCAAAGGTCGCGGGAGCTTCGCATCCAACCAGGCCAAGCAGCGTTCGGAAGGATGCGCGAGCATCCTCTAGCAGGGCGTGGGTTTCCGTAATTGTAATGAGGAGCGCCTTGAGGTCGGACCAGCCGGCGTCGCTGGTCGCATCGACGGCGACGTAGTCGAGGCGCGAGAGAAACCGGTCGAAGGCCTCCCCGTTGTCTCCGTTTAGACCCGAATATTTCGTCAGAGCGTCCTTCACGGTCGCGCGGAACGCATCGCGGTCGAGGTGTCGGCGCGATACGCCGATGATGCGGCTCGGTTCCGAAAACTGATCGCTCGCGCCGCGATGAAACAGAGCAGGATAGAGTTTCCTATAGGCGAGGTCGCCGGTTCCACCGAAGACGACAAGATCGAAAGGATCGACCTTGATGATGCGCGCGCTCATGCACTCTCCTGAATATTTAACTTGTCGCAGCGACCGCCGCGTCCTTTAGCAGGACCTCCCGATCGCGTCCGAAGGTC
>JAOTRH010479461.1:0-25630 GCA_034768845.1 Heliamphora exappendiculata
GGCTTATTGACTTATTTAATATTGTAGATTTTTTTGTCTTTAGTGAACTTTTTTTATTATTTAGTCAAACTATTATACTTTTTAAATTTCTCACAATGAGACTAATCGAAAAAGTAAAAATTTTTGATTAAAATATAAAAAAAATTATAAAAATAAAAATAAACAAAAATAAATTAATAAGCCAAATTTTATATTGCTTATTTTCGTTTTTAGTGGATTTTTTTCATCATTTGATCAAATTTTTTTTTACTTTTTGAGTTCATCTCATCGAGACGGTTTGAAAAAGTAAAAAAAAAATAATCAAAATTTTTACAAAATTCAAAAAAAAAAACAAAATAAAACAAAATAAGCACAAAAAAAACAAAAAAAAACAAAAAAAAGCACAATTTGCCCATGTAGGGCCTCTATAAACTTGCTTGATTGAAGCATTATTTTTATGAGATAAATAGTATAAACTGATTATTAGTATCTAGAGTATTATGAACTAAATTCCTATTGCAGTGATTTTTGTACTGAATAGTATTTAATTGAGAGTATGATAATAAGTCATTTAATTTAACATAATTTTACTAAAATTGTTATGAAACTGTAAATAAGGGAGATAGTAATAATTTTGGGACTACTAAACTTGCACAACGATGAGATACTAATAGTCCAAAAACGAGAGGCTTGTAGTGGTTAGGAGAATCAAGAAAATTGTTGAGTATACCTCTTAATTTGGCAAATTAAATAAAATATATATAAAAATATTCTTATTTAGTCTAATCAAATCCATTTAACCATCAATACAAACATGGCTTATAAATATTTTTAAAAAATGCTTTTCTAAACATGGCTTGGAAAGAGGTTTTTTAAAACCTTTAATTAGTAAGATGTGATTGTTATTTTTTTTGGCATAATATCTCAAATTGAAAACTCCAATGAAGATGAAATTTTATTATTGGCCATCTAGTGAACGGTGGTTAGCAGGACTCTAAATATATTACAATTTTAATTTTAAAGAATTGGCATGGTAGTTAAGGTCTAAAATTTGGGAGTTTACTTTCTTAAAAATCTCATATTGAAAATTTTATAATTATTATCAACTCTTTATAATTAATTTATGAAACATGCTAATCGAAATTAATTGATATTGAAATTTTTTTGTTTTTATTAGGCTATTATTTAAAGCCTATTGGACTCTCTTTAGCAGCACCCTTAATTTATATAAAATTTTGTCTTAATTTTAATTAAACTCCTACCAAATAAAAATTGAAATTGATATCTAAAAATTTAATTAAAATAGGCATAAATTGATTAAATATCACTTTCTTTTTACTGGCTTTAGCATGCCCTTAATTAGTTGGTTGGGTGTTTAGATGTGGACTTTTTAGTTCAAGGTCTTTTTCTTTGACGTCCTTCATGTCCCATTTCTTAGATGGAGGGGGTGTTTGACAAGGATTCTTGTTATAATTTTTAGTTTGTTTAATTAATTTTAATTATAAATTATAATTTATTTTAAATATTTATAATTTTTGTTATAAATAATAATTATTTTTCTTCTATTTGAGCTAGTCTATAATTTTTACCAAATACTCACAATTTCTATTACAAATTATAATTTATAAATTATTAATTTCAACAATACCAAACATAATTACAATTATTGAAACATAATAAAAAAATAAAAAAATTTATCAAAATAAAACAATAAATAAGACTTGAAGTCGCTTATTTTTGTTTTTTAGTGAATTTTATTTTATTTTTTAATTTTTTTTTTTTAATTTCTCTCATCAAAACGATTTAAAAAAATAAAAATATTAATAAAAAATATTAAAAATCTAAAAAGACAAAAAATAAATAAAAATTGCACAAATTAAGCCACACATGGCTTCGGTCTTTATATGGGGTGTTTGGCAAAATTATTGTTAGTAATTTTTTATTTTTTATTATTAATTTTAATTATAAATTATAAATTTTTTAAAATACCAACAATTTATGTTATAATTTATAACTATTTTTTTATTTTAATTATAAATTATAATTTTTATCAAATAATTATAATTTTTATTATATATTATAATTTAAAAATTATTAATTTCACCATGTCAAACATCACGGTGTTTGAAAAAAAAAAAGAGTAAAAGAAAATATAAAAAGTGAAATAAAAGTACTTTTTTAAAGAAAGAACATGAACTAGTTGGTGGCTTGGTGCCACCTAATATCTCCTGCTATATCTGGTACAAATATCCAGGTGTCATCTGACATCTGTACAATTCCATATTTATTGGCACGTTGGTAATGGCCGGTATCAATTAATATACGAGTGTTCGGAAAAGTCGTGCTATTAATTTTTAATTTTTTATTATTAATTTTATTTATAAATTATAAAAAATTTAAAAAATTTATAATTTTTATTATAAATTATAATTAATTTTTTTATTTTAATTACAAATTATAATTTTTATTAAATATTTATAACTTTTATTATAAATTATATTTTATAAATTATTAAATTTTAACAATACCAAACATTACTATTATAAGCAAAATGAAATGATAATATTTTGATAATCGGTTTTTGTTCAAATTGTATTTATTGACCTGTATAAAGCCTTATTAACATTCATTTTGTAATAATAAATTATTCGTACTTTTTTTTATATTTTAAATTTAGATTTTTCTCTGTTTTTTTTTCAAAACTAATATTTTTCTTTTTCTATTTTTAAAATTTAACTTTTCTCCCTATATTCCATTAAAAATGTTTTTTTAATATATCATTATCCAAAATATAAATTTTGTATATTTTTCAAATTCACATATAATTTTTTTATTAATTTTGATTTGAATTAAAAACGAGTAAAACGAAAATCATTAATAATGTTAGGAATTTATGCCATACTATTTTTTTTTTGTGTTTTATTTTTAATTACTAAATTGTCTCCAAATTATCTTTACAAATAGGTAATTATTAGTCTATATTATATTTGTTTTCTTTAGTAGGTGGTTATCCTTAATAAATAAATTGTGTCCAAATTGCCATTATACATAGGTAAAATTCAGTCTATATTATGTTTACAAAATTGTGATGGGATGAACAATATGTTGTTTCATTTATTGTACTTTTTTAATTAATTTTACATCAAATTTATAATATTTTAGTTCTTTTCACCTTTCTTGGTTAAAAAAAATAAATTTAATGTTTAAAATTGTGTGAGAAAATGTAGGAGTGACATAAATTGAGAAAGGAAAAAAGTAGGAGTGTTGGCTTAACCATTTTGGGGATTTGGAGTGGGTAAGGCCCACTTTAAATGAAAGTTTTTAAATAAAGCTTTAAGCTTCTTTTTGTCCTTTTAATTTTTAAAATTTTATTATTATAGCAGTATGTGTTTGGCTTATTTTTGTTAGTATTTTTTGAATTTTTTATTTTATTTTTTTATTTTTTTTATTTTATATGATAGAATATATTTAAAAAGTATGCTCGTTTATGCTAAGTCTTTTTAATAAAAACTTACAAAAAAGGTAAAAATTATTTAATGGCCTTTTAGTAGTTTTTTTGGGTATTTTTTATTTTTAATTTTGGTTCAAACGGACATATTTTTATAAATCTTGTTGCCACAATAAATCGAAAAAGTAAAAATATAAACCAATTCTTTAATAAAAAATCTAAAAAATCTAAAAAATCAGAAAAAGACACTACCATCAAAGTTAGCCAAAACGTTCCCTTTACAAAATTTAGGGTTTGGCTTCTCTCCAGTCTGAGACTGGATCATTTCAGTTTGTCTATTTCTTAATTTAAAATGGACGTACTTTAAGAATTTAATTTGTTTATTTTATTGGTTATAATATATATTATTGCTGTAAAAAATTAATTTGATCAAATATCGTTAACTGTCTTAACAAATTACATTTGTGTTAATAAAATAAATAGTGAATAGACATCATAGTTTATTTTTTATTAACACAAATATAATTTGTTAATGTAGTTAACGATATTCAATTAATTTATTTTTTTATAATAATAATATATATATTATTCCTATAGATAGGGGCGGAGCCACGAAGGGGCGAGTGGGGCTTCTGACCCATCTAGATTTTAATATTTTTTTTATAAATTTTTTAATAATTACAAAATATGTCCCCTCTAAATTATATTATTACCTCTAATATTCTCTTGAAATTACTATTTCATCCCTAATATAAAAAAAATTAAAATCTACAAAAAAAAATTCATTCTCACCGAACGAAATCTTAGCGCAGCTGCTCCTACTCAGTTGCTCCTCCTCATTTCATCTCTCAGTTCTCACCGAACGTCAATACATTGAACCCTTGCCATCACAACCCACAGTGCCGCTGGATTTCCTCGCTGGCGTCGCTGGATCTCACCCTCGCCGCCTCGTCGTTGTAGATCAGTGGATCTCACCCTCGTCGGCGCCGCTGGATCTCACCCTCGCCGCCTCGCTTCTCGTCGTCGCCGATCAGTGGATCTCACCCTCGTCTTGCACCTCGCCGATCGAATCTCACGATTCTCACTCTCACCTCGCGCCTTTGGCTCTGCCTAGTACGTCCCTAGATATTGTGTTACTGTGTTAGTTGTTTTTTTGATTTAAATATATTTTTTATTTAAATTTATTTAGATTCATCCATTATAAAATACCATTATTATTTATTACTAGTAAAATAATGTTGCTACAAAATAAGCACTATTATAATATTAATATTCTTTTTATTATTCTTTTAAATATTCTTTTTCTTATTTTCTTTTCTATACCTGAACCTACTTCCTGAAAATAACCTATTTTCAAAAGTTAACAAAACAAAAAAACTTAATTTCTTCAAACAAATTCGCACAAAAATAAAATACAAAAATTAGTGTTTTTGAACTTGTTCTACTTCAGAATATGTAATTTTAATCAATGTTATTACATACTGTGTCTGTGTTAGTTTTTTTTTCTGTTGTTACTGTTAGCTTTTTTGGAATGTTAGTGTTACTGATTTAAATATATTTTTGATTTAAATATTATGGATCTCACAGTCTCACCCTAGCTGTTATCTGAAATCAAAATATTTATAGGACAGTTACTCTGTTAGCTTTTGCTTGGGATTGTAGTACTATGTTTGTTACTGTTAGCTTTTGTTGTGATTTTATTATTTGATAGTTTGAGATAAACATTTATTGAAAAGTAAATAAATGTTTTATTGTGATTTTATTATAATTTTTGATGTTATTTGATTTCGAATTTGAGCGTTAGATCTTTAACTTATTGAGAGATTTTTTAAAAGACAATCAAAAGTAGAAGTGACTTCTTCTACGAGTCAGAGCACAATTTTAAACAAAGAATGTATTAAAAGAATTTTATCCAATTTTTCCGTCGAGTTCGGCCTACGACCTCGTATTCTAAATTATGATCCAAATATCAGAGATCAAGTTCGTAGGGCCTACCTATTGAAAGGCTCTTGCTAACCTCATAATCACAATTTTTCAAAAAAATAATTTGGACAAACCTTAAGAAGATTTAATCCTTCTTGGTTTGATGAGTTTGGTGGTTGGTTAGATTATAGCATTTCAAAAGATGTCGCATATTATCTTTATTGCTATCTTTTCAAATCTGAGATATGAGATTAAGTAGGTGGTAATTCTTTCATTACTGTGAAATTTTTAAATTTGAAGAAGAAAGACATGTTGAATCTTCACGTAGGAGGTGTTAATAGTGCTCACTATCAAACTTGGAGAAAATGTGAGGATTTGTTGAATTAAAAACAACATATTGAAATAATTTTCTCTAGGCAATCAGATGAAACAAAAATTGATTATCGAATTCGTTTAACTGCATTAATTGATTGCATCAGATATCTTTTGCGACAAGAGCTTCTATTTTGTGGGCACAATGAATCTGAATATTCAAGCAACCAATGAAACTTTCTTAAACTTCAGAAGTTTCTTGCCGAACAAAATGAAAATGTGAAATCTGTTTCACTTAAAAATATTCCTGAAAATTTAAAGTTGACATCTCCTTATATTTAAAAATATATAGTTAATGCCGCAGCAGTTGAAACAACTAATGCCATTCTTAAAGAGCTTGGCGATAGGCTATGATCTATTCTCCTAGTTGAATCAAGAGATGTCTCAACAAATGAGCAAATGTCGATTGCTTTGAGGTATATCGATGAAAAGAGAATTCGTGGTTGAACGTTTTTTGGGCACTAAGCGAATGAAGAAATATTTTCAACACATAATTTGTGCTTAAGAAAGCGATTGAAGAAGTGTTTTCAACACATAATTTGTGTTTTTCTAGATTACGTGGGCAAAGTTATGATGGAGTTAGTAATATGCAAGGAGAATTCAATTGACTAAAAATACTTATTTTGCAAGAGAATCAGTGTGCATATAATAAACTATTTTTTACCAAAAATAAAGATTAAAAAAATTTCAGATAGAACATTTTACTATATTCGTTTGAGCTAATGTTAAAATATTTCACTATAAAAATTAATATTTTTTTATCAAAATTAATATTTTTTTATTAAAAATAAAAACTTAAAAATAAAAATAAATTAATAAATTAAATTTTATATTTTTATTTTACTTATTTTTGTATTTAGTAATTTTTTATTTTTTAATTAAAATTTTTTAAATAAAATTTTGTAATTACAAAAAGCAAAAAACAAAAAACAAAGAAAATATGAGATGTATGTATGAAAACAAAAAAATCAAGGAGTGTAAGTGTGAAAATATTATTTTTTCGTTCAAAAATTAATAGAAAATTAACTTTTGGATCAAAGTGTTACAAAAATTAAAAAGTTAAGAGGTGTAGTAATATTTCAAATAATAGAGTGGGTGACAATGATATAACACTTAAATACATGAGCTGTAAGTATAATATAACACTTAAGCCTATGAGTTAAATGTCACGCCACTTATGATAATTATTTTTAATTTTTTATTATTATTTGAAGTGAATTGATAGGGATGAGATGTTAAGGCCCAATAGCTACAACAGCCCCCGTTTAAGAAAAACGCACGAACTTTAGAATTTTTTATTAAATGAGTTATTTAAAAATTATAAAATAATAATTTTTACATTAAATAATAATTAATTTCCTGCAATTAGTATAACACAAATTAAATTTAACATCTAAATTAATATACAGAATACCGTTTGAATATAATTGTACTATTGTTTTAACCAAAAAAATACTTAAACTTCTATGATTATATTCAACGAGATTTTATATTTTAAAATTTGTATATAATAACACGTATTCAACAATAGTAAAAATATAATTTTTAATACATGAAACAAATCAATTATTGAATTAAACAACATAAAGAAGTAACTTTGTATTTAATTTTATAAAAAAAAATTTAATTAAGCTCTTAAAATTACATATTTATAATTGTGTAGAATATCTCAACAATAGTGATATAATTAAATTTATAGTTTGTAAAAAAAAATTATCGTAGTGTCTTTTTAAAAACTACGAATGTATAATTTGTGTTTGAAATAAAAATACTTAGAATAGTAATCGCATGCAATGCATTAAAATTAATCATTTGGTTTTTTTATATTATCGTGGGTCAATAAGGTGTTTTTATATTATCATTGGATTAATTATAATTTTTTAATAGGATCAATTATACATTAATTAAAAAATATATAATAATAACAATACTTTTTTTTTTTGATGGGGTCAATTGACCCCATGGTCCACCACGTGGAGTCGCTCCTTAGGCACACTGAACTGCGATCTATATTCTTGGTCAGACTCTCAGCTTATGTTTAGACTAGGTTTTTTTATAATTTTTATAATTTTTTAGCTTTTGTATAAAAAATAAATATCAAAAAATATAAAAAAATGTCGGTGAAGTGATGATTCTAACACATTTTCCAGCGTTTGAGTTAATTTCTGACATAAAAATATAACGGTCATTAAGCTCCGTATGTTATATTTCAAGAATTTCACCCAATACTATTTTTTTAATTGTACAACTTTACCCTTAGTATTTATTTAATGCAAAAAAGATGGGCATAAGACTTCTTTGTTTATTTGCCTTTTTTTTTAAAGAATTGAAAAAATATCATTAAAGTCTCTTAATTCGATCTCTTCTCAGTCAAGCACAAACACAGAGTTCTGAACCCTATATTATTGATAAGTGTCGCTAAATGTTACGTGTGTATATTGTGATATAGGGTTTTGTTTTCTTAATTTCGATTCTTATGCCTTTGTTTGTGGTGGTTGATTATTGATTATGTTTTAGAATTTTTAATCCTCCTTCCAGTTTTTTTTTGTGATATTATTATTCTTCAATAGTTATTAATTCATGTTACCAATATCTAAGTTGATTGATTTTGCGCTTTTCTTCGGTGTTAGCTCCATGACCTAAGCATTTAGGTTAGCTCTAGAAATGTTTACCTAGGTAGGTATTTTGTTCAGTACATGACGGAGCTGTCAAGATCTTTCTTATACTGCCCTACCCTTGATTTTTTGTAATGCAATAATTTCTTATTGCATACTTGTTGCATTTCAATTTTCTTGTATTGTTGGTCACTAGTTATGGTTCTTATGAGAGTTTGATTTCATGACTATTCTATGGACCCAAATTATATTTAGGATAAAGTACGTCATCTTTGTTTTTATACGGAAAGAACTTATACTATCCTAAAATTAAAGGGAATCACCGTCCCCAACCGCTTGTGATGGGGCTTGACTCCGCAACATTCACGAAGGAAAGGTTGAGAGATGCCATTAGGCTACACATGCCTTGGCGGGTGAAGTACACTGACCTCCTTTGAAATTTGGTTAGATGACATCTCAATGGAGTAAAAGAACTCGGGATCATCGATCTCTCAGTGGCAGTGTTGGCTCAGCATAGTGTTTTTGCCGTTGGTGTTTTTTTTTATCCCTACGCATTTCACCGCTCTATTGAAAATTTTTTCTACTCCTACCGTACTCTAGCTTGGTAGTTTTCACCACCTGCCCAGGGTTGAGCACTAGGATTTGACAGCGGACTTAAAAAGTAACCTACAGACACTATGCACCCAATCATTCCGGATAATGCTTGCATCCTCTGTATTAGTACTTCAAACCTTTTAGAAATTACCGTTCCACCCCTATTGTTTAAAATTATATTACAATTACCCCTTACTATTAACTGAATGTTAACAAAATCAACAAAATCTAGTTTACATCAACTAAAAGCATATCAAAATGCTAATATTGCCTATTTTGTAGTTATAAATTCAAGTGACTAGAATGGAGTTTCATTTTTCATTCAATAAATTGCAATCATAAGGGAGACATGATTATATAAAATGTACTTGTAGAATGCATTCTATTGAATGAAAAAATGAAAAATAAAACTTCATTCAATTTCAAGTTGCCTAAGTTTATAAATAAAAAATGAGCAATGTGGACATTTTTTATTTATAGTTGTTTTTGGTCGATGTAAACAAGATTTTATCGACTCTGTTAACCTTCAATTAACAGCAAGGGATTAATTGTAATCTAATTATAATCCTCAGGGCTAGTAATTTTTAAGGTACTAACTTCATCCAAGCAATCATCTAGGAAGGTCATTGTTTTTTACCCAACCTTTTATCAGTTTGCACGTTCTTTGTGCTAAGTTTTAATATTAGTGTGTTGCTGTTGTGAATTTTTTTCCCTCAAGATATTAACTGCTCATTTTAATTGATATTTCACACTCATGCACAGATATGCACATATTAATTACTCCCCCCTTGTGGCACTTCATGACTTAAAATGAATTTATGGAGTATAGACCGCAGGTAGACGAATAAATTTTTTAGACGAATCATGCTTTTTATATATGGGTCAGTTATAAATAACGATTTTACAAACATCACTCGTCCCATTAACCGATCTGCCTGCCTATTATACTTTAGTCTTAAATTTTTTAGGCGGAGAGTAAGGATGTAAAAACGGTCAAATCATGATTCGAACGGACCAAGTCCGACAAATTTCTACCAAAATTCGAGTCGAATTGAGCTAGGCTTTTTTGTGAGGAGTGGGCCTAACCCCAAGCATAGGGTATGCAAACTTGGACATTTGGCTCAGACCTTGGCCGTGTCATGAGCGGGCCTAGACAGGTGATGGGCGGGCTAAGGCAGGCCATGATGGGTTTTTTGATTTTTTTTGAATTATATAAGACCATAAATTTATAAGTTTATGAATTATTATAAATTTATTTATTAGTTTATTATAAGTTTATAGTTTATTAGTTTATAATTTTATAGTTTATTAAAAGTTTATAATTTATTAAATGTTAATCAGCTTATTATAAAATTATAAGTTTATAATTTATTATAAGTCTATAGTTTATAGTTTTTTATAAGTTTATTAGTTTATTACATGTTTATAGTAAAATATTATTATTTTTAAAATTTTAAAAAATTAGAATAAAAGTTTGAAGTTAATAATATTTTTTTATAATAACACTTACAAAAATTTTAAAAATAATTAAGAATTAAAAAAAAGTCAGACTTGGGCCAAAAGGGCTCGGACCTTAGGCTAACTCGGTCCACGGACTTGAGGGCACGGCCCAGACTCGTTCCTAATATTTTCAGATTCGAACAAACTCGGGCCTAGAACTAGAACAGACCAGACCAACCTACTACAGTGGCCGGACTCAAACCTGGTTCAAACCGATCGCAGTCCGTGGGCCAAAATTACACCCGTAGCGGATATCAACGGGTTTACAGCTAATTGCCTAGTTTCCCTAATCCAGACTCATTCTTCCCTTCCTCGTCTCTCTCTCTCTCTCTCTCTCTCTCTCTCTATCTCTCTCCCAGAGTCTCTCATCTAGGGTTACGGCCAGCGGTGCCGTCGCCCCACTGGCACCCTCACTGTTCACTGCTACTGGCCGAAGCCCATAACGATTTCTCATCTAGGGTTAGCTAGCGGCGCTGTCGCCTCACCGCCACCCTCATCGTCCGCTGTCACTGGCCGTCGCGGTCGCTTATTTAGCAGGTTCTCTCTCTCTCTCTCTCTCTCTCTCTCTCTCTCTCTCTCTCTCTCTCTCTCTAATGTTATAGGAACTTCTCAGCCACACTGGGATGAGACACGTCCCAGACACTCGTTGAATAAGGGTCTCTTAGTTTGTGTACTTATAGTGGAAGATGAAGTGTCCTGTGTGTTCGTGTAAGTTTTGATTCGTAGGTGGTTCAGGGCATTTGGTAGAAAGGATGATTTGGTTTTATGAGTTATCGGTTTGATTATATGTTTCTAATGCTGATGTGGCTGTATCTATTGGCTTTTTCTCAAGTGGTGATCCATGGAGTATTTTTGTGTTCTAATGTGTGATGTTTGTTGAGGGTGTTGAAATTGTAGCTTTGCTGTGTTGTTTGTTTTTTTTTTATTGGAAGAAATTGGGATTGAATTGGACTAAATATAATTTTTATTCGATTTGATTCGAGTAGAATTATAAGATTCTGGTCTAGGTAAACATAGTTTTGTACTTTTTGCAATGTTTTGGATGCTAAATATTATATTGCTTTGTGTAGTAAATTTACATTTAGTAAGATGTTTTCTTCACAATTTTAGAATTTTCTTATTTAGATGCACTGTAATGTGCATAACAAGGTCTAAAATATTTGCAATAGTTTTCAAATCGCCAACCCGCCCAATCCACTATTGCAAAACCACCAAAGTTTATAAAGTGGGTGGTTTGGTGTTGGATTAAAAAAATTTATATCGCCATAAATGGTTTGGTTTACGAATTATCACTCGAACGGCACTGCACCGACCCGCGCACACCCCTAGTTAGCCATTTCTATTATATTCTTGTATATACAATGGTTGATTATATTTGGTACTATAATTATCCTGTTTGAGTATAAGATACTTTTTAAAATACAAGACGTGACACCCTACATGATATTAATTACAATATTTAATGTCTCATATAACACATCATTTGTGCATGCAACGTGTCACATAAAATGATACTCAAAGTTAGTCATTGTAATATTATTGTAAATAAAAACTTAGAAATTGTTTCATAAACTCTAATTTTGTTGAATAGTAAATTATACAATTTTTTTTTTTGAAATAATGGGGAAAGGGACGTGGGTCCCTAGTGACCCCCATCACCCCATGTAGTTCTGCCTCTGCTCACATCCAGCCACCTATCAAGAAAAGCAAAAGCCCTAGTATCATGGGATGCCTCTCACCACCCCATGATGGCTCATGTATGTGCTTTAGTGCGTGTTCAATAAGACCTGACAAGTGACACATGTTGTGTGAGTTGTGTGCGATCGTACCTCAAGCTTAGCCTCGTGGCACCTCGCCTTGTGTCATCTTGGGGTATCCATCTCTTTCCATGCGGATGTCTCCATCATCGTCGTTATCTGATTTGTTTTCTTTTACTTTTTGTTCCCTTTTTAAACCCTTTATCTATTTTCTTATGCTAAAGTATCTACAGATGCTTTGTTTACTTAATCCTCTGCTTTCTTTTTGTCTCAATATATCTGATAGCGATAGCAAATCTTCTCGCCGTGAATGCTTTTGCTATGCTATTTATAGATTTTTTCTGCGCTCAATAATATATAAAATGAGAATGGTATTTGCTTATCTCACATCGTTCCCGATTACATAGTATATATATACACACACAAAGTTTTATTTTTAAAAATATATCAGGACTAAAATATTTTAAAAATTATATCTCTTTCTCATATTGTCTTTATTTTTTATATTTTTACTTCTAATCATTCATTAACTATTGTTTTTTATTTACTTTATTATTTCTAAATCTTATTACTATTGCTCTCTAAAACTTTATAAACTTCCCTGCATCTTTCTCAACTTTCGCTACCCGTTCCCGCCGCATTGCCATTCACAGTATCTATACTAAGGGTCATCAACATGCCGGGCCTGGCTAGGCCGGCCCACATAATTAGTATACAAGTTTGTTCGCGAGCTTTGCAGAACGTGCTTTTTTATGTGGTGGGCAAAAGCGGGTGCCTAATAAACTAAAATAATTAAGCCCATGCCCTACCTAGTGGGCTTAGCCAAAATGGGGTGATGGTCGGGGCAAGGGCACAATTAGGTAAGACGAAAAACAGATCAAGAAGGAGACTGTTCATGCTTATTAAAATTTTATCTAATGTTTGAGAATTAAGGCTCTCTTTTTAGGTGGCACTGTAAAAAAGCCTACTTTAGAAGACAACAAGATATACACAGTGAGAGATAAATTAAATAAGTAGAAAAGAGTTTAGTGTATAACCATATACGTATATTATTTTTTATTTACTTATATGCATATGTTTCTCTCTCTAAAAATATTTTCTATATATATATATAATATTTATTTATTTATTTTTATTTTCTCTCTAAAAGTATAGCATTAAATGAGAATGATTTTAGTAAATAAGATCAGTTGAAAAACATAGGAAAAAAATAGATATTAGTACTGTTACTATATGTACATGAAAAATAAAAATAAAAGAAATTCAATTTCATCAAATCTATTGATGAACTGTTATTGCTGAAGTGAGTTAGGCATAGTGAAGTGAGAAATTCTGTGTATAGGTATTAGGGTTGCCATTTTTTGGATGGAATTATATTATGGCGGGCTTTAGCGGACTTTTTGATTGGGCTATATAGGTGGGTTGTGCTTCCATGTCTATACCCAAGCCCACTATAAACACTATTCAGGTTTACCCAACCTGCTTCAAGCTCTGGCTTAGGCTTTAATTCGGCGGCCAGAAGAGCTTGGACAGCGAATTCGGCTGCGAGTAAAATGATGGGTGAATTAGTAAAATTTGAATATGGTACAATAGGCATTCTCTGGATTTGGAATCAGATAATGTTGGTGTTGTATTACAGTGTATACTTAGAGTTTGTCCTTAAAGAAAAGCCCAGACAACCATCACTTTGGGCCTCCCAATTTTTTCAAAAAGTAGGGTTTAGAGTTTTCCCTGAGTGAAAGCCCAGACAACTATCACTTTGTGGGCCTCCCAATTTTTTTAAAAAAGGGTCCCAAATGTCTTATACTAATACTAGTTAACGGCCAGAATGATGTCTTTTAAGCCTTGTTTCATTAAAAATTGGTCCAAAGCCAAAGCCCAGCCCAGCCTACTGTAGCTAAGAGCCTAAAACCTTACTGCCTTTCCTTACGAATACCACCAGAGACCATACTTCAGTTCAGAATTGGGGCTTTTCTGCCCTAGGGTGCAAAATAGATTCCGCTACCGCCACCGCCACTCTAGGAGATTGAAATCACTAAGAAGGTTTAAGATTTTTGCTATGATTCTTTGGATCTTTTCTATTTAGCGGTTATGATTCCCTTATATTAAGAAAAAAAATGGATTGAAGAAGAATGATGAATCGTGTTACCAAAAAATTGAAAGTTTTGAAATGCTTATGCCTAAAAATTTGAAAATCTTGTGTTTTTGCATAGGATATTCATATGTGTTGGCGTCTAATGAGTCCTGGCTTTCTCCATTGTCAGAATGAACCCTAAATCATAATATTTTTATTGGAAGTTTAGTCCTTGAGCTGATGCGACTGCAAGGCAAGAACTTTCGAGTTCTATATAACTAATTCGAACAATTAACTTCTACATGGCTCTACGAAGGATTGAGTTTTCGGGAAGTTCAAACTTTCGGATTTTGTAGTAACTTCACTGAAGTTTTGCTACGACTGCCTCTGGAATTCTTTCCGCTTTACACTCAATTGATCCAAAGCCCAAATAGCTTTCTGTTATCAAATGAAGCTCATGGTTTGTTTGTCATCTCCCATCTTCTTTCTTTTGAATTAGGAATTTATCTGAAGTTTGAAATGAAGAACATGGAGAACGACATTGCCACTTCAAGCAAAATGAAGTTTGACGAGAGTGAAGAGCAAGAATCTTTTTCCGAGGATGTGAGTAACCGAAACAATTATAGTTCTCATAATTCTAAAAATAAACAACCATGAATGCTTATACATTTGTATATGTTCTTATTATATGGTGACGTGATGCCGTGTTTTGTTAGGAAGGGGAGATACAAAGAGAGCTTGCAGATATTACATTTGAGGATCTACAAAAGGCCCGATCTAACGGGTCGCACGTGGTGTACCAGAAACCAAATTCAGAGAAAATGAGAGGCCGGGCGAACAAGAACAGGTGTTTTAGTTGTACTTAACAGTCCGTTTGGTTTGAGTGATTTGGAGAGAAAAAAAATGAAATAAAATTCTATCCCCCCTAATTACTTGTTTGTTTTACCAAAGAGGGAAGAAATTGAAAGAATTGGAGAGAAATGGAAATAAAGACTTATCCCTTCAAATCCATATTTTTAAATCTCTCCAAATTGGAGAGATTTGGATAGAAAAGATTCCAGGTAATTAGTTACTTTTTATATTGCTCAAATTGCCCATCTAAAAACAAAATAAGTAAAAAAGTAATGACACGAAAAATGTTATTTTCGTAAAATAACAAGTACTATTTTTTTTTTTTATGAAGTCTATCCAAACAAGAGTGAAGAGAACTCATTTTCTTTTTATCTCTTATTAATCCAAACAAAAATGAGAGAAAGCACAATCATTTCTTTTTTTTTTATTATTGATAACCAAACATGCTTGGTAGTGTGAAATTCATGCTTTGGAATTGGAATTCCTAATACATTGCCCTTAGTATAATATTTGAACAAACATGGCCTCCAATTCTAAATCCAAGGCATGAATTTTGTGCTGCCAATGATACTACTGTTGGTGACTAAGTTGGTATTGGCTAATAACTTGCTTTGGATTTGTGAAGGCCAATGGAGGTTAGTGCCAAGAAGCCTGTTAGCAGATTTAGAGAGGTCATTCAAGTTCCTAAAACGGTGAGTCTGCTTTTGCTTGCTATCTTTCAGTAAGACTTTGTAGCTATTTAGTGCTACAGAGTAATCTTGCTTCTGGACATTGCTTGAAGTTCAATATATGTACCCCGGTTTTGGTAATGTTATGATATTTGATTGCGAGAAAGTCACTGAAAGTTCGGTCTTGAATTTTATTTCATTTTTCTGGCTGTCAAATAAGATCATTTTCTTGTTAGATTTTCTTTCTTAAGCAACATGCAGGGATATTTATGCATACAATTTTAATCATATACGGCTTTCCACATAATTTTGTCTTTATGAGATTGTGTTTAAATGTTCATGAATATTGTGAATACTACATTTTGCAAAACCAGTAAGGTTTTAACTTCAAATGGCAAAACGTTGGAGTTTTTCTACTTGCCCGTCACCCCCAATAAAAATAAAAAATAAAAAAGGATTTATACCTGGTGATATGTTTGCTATATTCAGGTGGTGCGAGATCCCCGTTTTGAATCATTATGCGGCAATCTTGATGTAGAAGGGTGAGTACCCCCTCTGGACCTAATGGTGAATTCTTCTTCTTTTAACATCAGTTTGATTATTTATTTGTTCTTTAATTCCCTGTTCCTTGATTTCCTACCTCTTCATACACACCCCTTTTAGACTGACATTGTTGTGCTATTGTTTTCTTGATTGCATCTAACTTGTTTGATTTAACTAATAAGTGAAAGCTTGCGGCCAACAATAACTTGCTGACCATTGATTTGCATACATCCCAGGGTTTTTAGTTTCCCATCAAAAGAGATATGCAACTTGACTAGCCACCTGTAATTAATTTCCTATTCTTTCAATTTTTTGGCCCATCACCAAAAACGTGTATAAACAATTAAAAACTTAAATGAAGATGCATTTCACCCTAGGAATTTAGTACCGCTACCGGGATTGGGATTTTTTGTGGTCCGATCAACAGTTGATTTTCTCTTCAATTGGCTTTTGGCATGCCACTTGAAGTTAGTCTCTTGCATGTTTTATAGACTGTGGTTATTAAAAACCGCCTACCCATGTTGAAGCTACTGAAGGTTTAAAAATCTCTCTTCCATGTTTTATAGACTATGGTTATTAAAAATCTCTTTATAATGAATGAACGTTTCCAAAATTAATGTTGTTTCATTTTTTTTTATTTTTTGTCTTTTGAAACCTATTTAAAATTTTAGCACCTAATGTGACAACAACTAAATGGCTTTGTTGTACTTCATGTTACACGGACTTAGATATGTGTGTGAGGTGCGAGTATTTGTTTAATGTTAGATTCATCTAATTCCAAGTCTAAGTATATATGGGCATGCCCATATTTCTAATGTTATTTTATTTCATAGGTTAATTCTTCTTTTCTTCCATTATTGATATTTTTATATTTTACATATCTACTGCATTTTCTTATATATTATGTTAAAACATATTTTTGATTTTGTAGGTTCAAGAAGAGGTATAATTTTCTGTACGAGAAGGAACTTCCTGCTGAACGAGAGGTTTCTATTTTTCTGAAATACTTATTGCAGGATTTTGTAACCGACTATTTTTCTCGGGATAAAAGTTTTCTTAATTGCTTTTGATAGGAGCTGAAGAAAGTTACGAAGAAATCAAATGACCCAGCAGTAATTGATGAATTAAAGAACCGCATGTCTTGGATAGTGAGTGCTTGCATAATCGAAGGCGCAGTAACTTTGCTAAAGTTCTTTTTTATTATTTATTTAAAAAATTTATGTCTAGCAGCTATTAACGTCATCTAGCACTATCAAGTTAATTTTACATATTCCTTTTCTTGTTGCTACATATCTTGGCAGAACAAACAAATCAAGTCTGCGGCAACAAAGCATTCTGACAAGGACATTCTGGCTGAGCACAAGAAAACAGAAAGGGAAGCTGCAAAGCAAGGGAAAAAACCATTTTATCTGAAGAAATGTAACTCTCTTTCTCTCTCTCTCCCCTCTCTCTCTCTCCCCTTGTTACAAAACTTGGCTTTGTTCTGTGTAAGATGACCCATAGACTGCTGCACTTGCTATTTGTCAATATCTTTACTGGAAATGGCAGGGAGCCTATACGGGCCCCTTAACAAATGGAGTTAGAACAATAAGCAGCTAAAGCAGAATGCTATATACTGTGTAAAGCTCTTATGTTGGAATACACATGCTTGTTTAGTGATGTAATGTAAGTGCAACAAAAGAGAGTTCCTTCTCATAAATTATCATGGAAAAAAGTTTTGATGCCTTCTCCAAACACACCTCCCATAGGGCACCAAGCCAGGTTCTTAGTTCCACTTGTGCCTCGTGGGCCGGATGGCCCTTTACCTAACCAAATAGGACAAGGGAAATGCTTTTGCACCTACAACTCAGAGAAAGAAACAAAATTTTGATGGAAGGCTTTCTCTACCAACGCATTCAGCTCCATTTGTTAGAATTCAATTTAATTGTATTCTCCAAAGTCCGCGAGGATTGATGGGGTCCCCATTGGTTCTCATGGTAAATTTGCAGTTGGTTTAACTGGTTTAGTGTGAGTGTTTTATTTATTTTTTAGGCATCCTTTCGTACAAAAAAATGTCATTTTGATTTAAAAAATATGACAAAGGCTAATTGGGTTATGTATTTTGCAGCCGAAATTCGAAAGCAAATGCTTGTTGAAAAATACGAGGAGCTCAAGGTAATGCATAGACCATTGTGATGACACAAAAGATTGATTATTTCCAAGTGATTAGTAACTAAAATGATTTGGGGTAAAAAATAACGAACTTCCTCTGTGGTTTATCAGGCATCTGGGAAGCTCAAATCCTACATCGAGAAAAGGCGGAGGAAGAATGCAGCAAAGGATCATAGATACGTGCCATATCGACGGCCCGACACCAATTAGTAGCGAAACCAGTGACAGCCACCCGTTTCCTGCTCTACTAAACAGGTGTTTAGAACTTGCTTTCGTCTCAGTTATGGTGGTGAACGTTGTTCTCTTGTCCTTTTTGGGTTCAGAAGCACCAGGAGGATGCTGTCTCTAGTCTGGGAATTTTGGCGTCTCCCATGCCTCTTTACAAAGACAGGAGGAGTTTTTGAAGTGAGCATCGAGAAAGACGAAGTCAAGTTGGTTTGTAAATTTTACTTTTTTGTATAACTGCATGGCTTAAAAGTTTTTATTTACCTGGTTTTGTTTGATTCTTGACTTAAAAGTCTTGACATTTTTTTTTCAACTAAACTTAATACCATTCTTAATCTAAAGAACGAAAGTGAACTTTGAAGGAGGTTGGAGAGAGGCTATTTGACTACAAAAGCTTCGGCTTGTTGAAGTTTTCTGAATTAAAGCCTAAAAAAATTATTCTTACTTCATTTGACAATAATATTAAGCTTTTGCTTTTTGCTCATTGGCTTTTAGTTTTTTTTCTTATTAATTAATAAAAAATACTGTTATATTTTTTAAAATGTTATAATTTTTATTATGCACATTTGATTTTTATTAGTTATATTTTTGTAACATATTTATTGAGATTTATCACATAAGATTCATATTCATATTAAAATATAAAATTATCTGAATAAAAAAATGACAACAATTTTTAATATTAGGGAAATGAAACTTGTATCACAACCTACTGTTCACTATAGGGCTCAAACTTGCAATCTATGTGATGGGAAGTTGGGAAGATGTTATTAAGCTACAAAATCTTTTAGGTAAAATTTTTATTAGAGTTATATTTTTATAACATATACGTTGAGATTTATTAAACAAGATTTATATTAAAGTATAAAATTATATAAAATAAAAAAATTATAGCGACTTTTAATAGGAGGGAAATAGAATGTGTATCATACTCAACCGTTTTCTATATAGCTTGAACTTGCAGTGTTTCATCTCTTGGAAAGTTTAACAGTATTCAAATTTATTTTAAATAAATATTTAATATTAAATTAAATAAATATAAAATAAAATAAAAATTAAAAGTAAGTAATAATTTTATTTATATTTCGCCGAATTTAATTTCACGGAGGGTTTAACTGGGATATCATTGGACAGTTGTTTAATAACAAATGAAATAATTACAAAAATAAATTAAAATAAATATAAAAAAATGACATTAACGGGAATCCTGGAAGAGAAATTTCTACTTGAGAAATAGTAAAATCATATGCGAATAGTTTAATAGGATTGTTCTCCCATCAATAGATATTTAATAATTTTAATAATAAAGAAATAAAATTAAATAATTAAAAAATTAAATAAAATAATAATAATTAATACTTATGTTTATGCCTCGCAGAGTTTTATCTCCCGTAGGGTTTTAAAATAGTTGAGTTTACTCTTAGTCTACAGCTATCATCTCTGAATAGTGAATTTTTAGTTTTACTGTTAAATAATAGGTGAAAAGAATGAGAAGAATGAGAATAGAGAAGAAATAGTTATAAAAAGCTCTGAAAGGATACAGCTGTCTTTAGGAGCAAAATAATATAATATTACTTATTTTGCCCCTCGCGAGCTGTCACCCCTCGCGAGCTGTCAGGCTCACGGTAGGCCCCACCTCCACGTGGGTGACGTCATAAAGTAAGTGGGCAGTACATGTTACAGGATATGTTGTCGGGTATCATATCCCACTTTTTTTGTCCTGTAGGACAGCTGGCACCGACATAATTATTATTCAAATAGTAAAAATAGACTACAGTGTTAGGCGAGACTTCTCTTGCTCATTTCAAAATTTGAATTTCAAATTTGAAGCTTCCTGAGTACGCTATCCCTACTATTATAAAACGTTGTTTTGCCATTTTCACTTTTAGAAGGATAACATGCTCGTGAATTTGGACAGTTATTTTGGTGATTTTCTTTCATAGTATATTGCCTTTGCACTCACTCCTCTTTTCTCTGTTACTGCTGTTTATTACATTGGCATACAATATTGTACTGCTTAGAAGATTATCTCGTGAATTACGGTCAATTCATTCAAATGTGTGTAGATGTTACTTGACGTGGCAAGTATGACTGTGGGAAGGGAGCCGGCGGTTAGTCCCGGGGGTATTCCTTGTCATGTTTTATGCAACGATCATACGTCGTATTACAACAATATTAGTCTTGAACCACTATTCAAAAAGTGGGCTGATCATAATATAATCTTTGAATTCATCAATGAAAATGTCTATTAAATTTGTTAAATGTGAGTAGTTTTATGTGGTAATTAAATTTTTAAATGCCTCATTTGAATAGTAGGGGATTTGAAATTTGAACCTTAAAAATCATCAATTGGGATTTTTAATTGATGTTCATGAATTCACGCGAAATAATTCATAATAAAACATAAAGGACAAAACATCACTATTCCGCATGTGACCTCATATCACTTTCCCATGTTGAAAATAGAGTACCATCACTTCCCCAGGTTGAAAATGAAATCCCATGATGACTAATTTATATATATTTTTTAAATTCTCTAGAAAGTGAAATACTACTCGTTGCTGCGCGTAAGTTTCCACAATCTATATAATGAGAAGTTGGGAATATGTTATTAAGTCACAAGGGCTTTTGCTTAAAGTCTTTTTAACTAGTAAGTCCGATGATCTTATTTTATTTTTACTTTGTTTGCTTATTGCCTTTTTTTGTTTATTACTAAAAATATTTTATAATATTTTTTAAAATATTGTAATTTATATGAGAGTTATATTTTTAGAATATATTTATCAAGATTTATCAAATAAAATTAATATTAAATTAAAAAATTATAATAACTATAATTTAAGAAAAATAAAACGACAATCATCTCCAATTGCCTACCATGGAGCCCAGATTTGCAACTTCTACCATAAAAAACAGGGAGATGCTATTACGTTATAAATAATTTGGTTTAATGTCTTTTTACTAAGAGGGTATTTGGCAAAATTATTGTTAGTAATTTTAATTTTTTATTATTAATTTTAATTAAAAATTATAAAAAAATTTAAACACCAACAATTTTTGTAATAAATTATAAATTTTTTTTTCTATTTTAATTACAAATTATAATACTTACTAAATACTCACAATTTCTGTTACATGTTACAATTTATAAACTACTAATTTTAGTAATTTCACACACCACCTAAAAGTAATAAAAAAATAATGTTTACTTTGTTTGACAACCTATGCTTTTGTCTTTTTTCTTACTGATTTTTAGTTTTTTTTTTTTGGCTTGTTAAGTAAACATACTTTTGTGTTTTTTTTTTATAAATATTATCACTTTTATTATACACATTTAATTTTTATAAAAATTATATTTTAAAACTATATTCATCGATATCTATCAAACAAAATTCATATTGAATATAAAAATAAATTTAAAGAAATCTACAACAATTTTTAATCTAAGAAAAAGAGAACCAAATTACCTCAACCACCAATGATGGAGCTCAAATCCACAACTTTTATGACAGAAAATTGGGAAAAAATTTTAAGTGCCGATAGGGTACCACGCTGTCATACACAGGTGGTACTTTAAACCAATCATCTTCTGCCAATTAAGTGAGAGTTAGAGGTGTTTAAGGTTGAGTTGGCAGCCAATTAAAAAAAAAAATTGAAACAGGCACGAGCGCAGCGCTGCACGACCCCCGATGCACACCTTTATCGTCACCACCTCCGATGGCCATGTCACTGCCATCTCCATTTATTTTCGTCGTCGCCGCCCCCTCAGCGGCCCGCCACCGTCTCATCGTCGATACCTCTCTCTCTCTCTCTCTCGGTATCCCAACGGCGGGGTGGGGGCCGGTAGCTGTTAGCGGCGGTGGTGAAAGGACCGAGAGAGAGAGAGAGAGAGAGAGAGAGAGGGGGGTACCGGCGGTGAGGCGGCGGCGGGTCACTGGAGGTGGCGACGACAGAAATGAACAGAGACGGCGGTGACATGGCCACCAGAGATGGCGACGACGAGGGTGTGCGTCGGGGGTCGTGCGGCGCTGCACTGGTGCCTGTTTCAATTTTTTTTTTTCTTTTTTCTTAATTGGTTGCCAACTCAGCCTTAAAGACCTTTCACTCTCACTTAATTGGCAGAAGATGATTGGCTTAGGGTACCACTTGTGCATGACAGCGGGTACCCTATCGACACCTAAAAATTTGTCAAAAATTGAAGCTATTAGACTACAAATGCCTTAACTTATAAAATTTTGATTTAAATCTCAAAAAATCATGTTTACTTCATTTGATAACTTTTTACTTTTTAGCTTGTAGTTTTTAATTTTTTAATTAAAAATACTTAACTGTTATTATACATTGGGTTTTAATAAAAATTATATATTTCAAGTAAATATAAAAAAACGTTTCCTTTTTCATTTGCATCATGGTGACTTAGGCTTGGAATGGGAAGTTGGCTATTTTGACTTTTTAGTTAAAAATGTAAAAAAGTTAATGTTGTTCGCTTGGTAAAAAAGTTAAAAAGTTAAAAAATTAAAAAATTAAATTAAAATATAAATTTCTATAATATTCAAATTAAATTTTTACTACTTTTAAAATACAATAATATTTTTTATTCATAACTTATTTGCTACTACTATCAATTATATATAATTTTTAATATTAAATATATAAAAGAGTAAAAACGTTAACTTTAAACAAAAAGTAAAAAAATTAACTTTTTATTCAAATAACTAAATTTAAAAGAGCTAACTTAAAAGTTAAATTACCAAACATCTATTTTAAATTCAATTTAATTTTTTAACTAAAATATAATAAAATAAAAAAATTAATTTTTAAATTAATTATCAACCAGACGCTCAAAAGGCGGAGTTGAATTGGCAAGCGTCACAGCCTCTAAGCCACCGTAACCTAAACATCAAAGCCCTATTTGATAACCATGGTAAGAATTTGAATTAGGCTATTAATATTTTTGACTTACTATTTTTATATTTAGTTTTAAAATAATAATCTGAATTAGTAATTTTTCTAGATTATGAATTCTCCAAATTGAAAATGATACAAAGGTATTTAGCAAAAGTACTGTTAGTAGCTTGTAGAATATAATTTATAATAAAAATTATAATTATTTGATAAAAATTGTAATTTGTAGATAAAATAGAAAAAAATAGTTGTAATTTGTAGCACAAGTTATGAGTATTTAAAATAAATTATAATTTATAACAAAAAATAATAGTAAAAAATTAAAAACAAAAAATAAAAACTTCGCCAAAGAGCCTTTTATGAAACCTAGGAAGGAGGTGGTACTAGCAATTCAATTCACTTAAATTGATAATAAATTAAAATAATACTATTACTCTTATTTTTCATGGTTGCAATAAGTTTTTAAAAAAAATATTCATTTAATGTAGGAATAAAATTGAAAAAATACAAATTTAATCAAATTTCATGTGTAAAAATCAAACTACTTATGATTTAATTTATTTTCTAATCCGAAACAAATCAAACATAAAAATTTTAATTTGGCCTCATTACTTATCTAGCCTTATTCACAATCTTTATACTAATCTTATCTCATTATTAATCTTATTCAACTTACACCATTATTAAAAAGTCAAAAAAAAAAAATTTAAAAATTAAAAAAAAATAAAAATAAAAATTAAATTTTTTTTTTTTAAATTTTATAGGGGGCAGGGGGTAGTGGGTTGGAGTTGTAAACCAAGAAGAGAAATATTCTAGTATTAATAAAATTAAGAGAGTAATAACATTAATTTTACAGCTAGTTTTATTGTTCATCTATGAAAATATGGATTCTTTTTATAAAAAAAATGGTAAATAAAAGTGTAAAAAGGTGTTTGATTATTACTTTAATTAAAAGTTCAAATGTGTTAAAATTGTAAATTTATGATGTTTTTTATGAGATAGACACCAAACCTAAATATATTGTCGATCTATAAAATTATATAGACATACAACGACAGAATAAAAGTTTCAAAAAAAATAAAAAATCCTAGAGATCAAAAATCTTCATGTAGCGAGGATACAATCATACAAACTCATCTAAAAAAAAATTAACTAATAACTCTAACTCAAATATCAAAATAAAAGCATAGATAAGATCAAGTAATCCAAAACACAATGAGTCTTTTATGAAAAGATATTATAATGTGTACCATGCTCACAAGAATATAAAAATATTGAAGATCATGATAGTCGCTCAGCCTTGGAAATGGTGTTTTTTATGTTCATTTATCATTGTTGCCCTAAGAAAATCTAAATTCAAAGAGTTTTCTAGTTTTAAAAATAATAATATATGAACAAATGACGAAAAAAAAAGCTGCACACATAAATACACTATAACGGTGCAAATGGCAACAAATCAATGTTAAAAAATACTTAATATTACGTATAGATTTTCATGGAGATAGGCAAAAATACAAGAAAAATCATTCTTAATAGCTGAATAATAAATCTTGAGGAGTAAAATAAATTGGTCAAATCTTGAGTTTGTTCTTCAATAGTTACTGGTTTAAATCTTCTCAGGATCACTAGAGGTTTACCTAATTATTAATTTTAGGACCCTAGGATTATTCGAGCTGGCTGAGACACCAATTTATCAAAAAGAAAAAAGCTGAATAATATAAAACATTCCTATAATATTTAATTTCTCAAATTAAATTGACGTAAAAAATTTAAGTCGGTGTTTTGTAAGAGACATTGATGAAGTAAAGAGGAATAGCGGTAGGAAAGGGCACCGTTGCTGCTCCATCCCTTAAGAGGAAAACAATCAACAGAAACCAGCATATACAGAGAATGCAAATTTATAATTTTTAAATAATAGAATTTTTATTTTTTATTTTTTCTATCCGCATCGCCTCAATAATGAATTCACATTCCCACTTTTTTCCTTGGCTATTAGCATATTTAATTTTGACTCACATTATTTG
>JAOTRH010479472.1:0-22283 GCA_034768845.1 Heliamphora exappendiculata
TAAATTATAATTTATTTGGACAATAACAAACACCCTAAATATAATATATATAGAGTTTTCATCAACCACCCCTCGTATTACCTTATGGCATTTGAAAACTCCCCACCGACGAAAACTGGCACCACCAACCCACGTGCTGTTTCTGTTTCTGTACCTTAGAAGCATTGCAACCACTTGAGGTAGTATAAAGGATTCCCAAGGTCCAATTTATAGGGGCAATCACTTAATCATTGTCTAATTATATATATATAATATGTTCTTGTTGGATAAACATAACTTATTAATTTATTAATTTATAAGTTAAAAATACATTACGTTATCTAAACGAACTAAATAAATTATATTTTAAATTAATAAATTAAATAAATTAAAAATTATTTAAACGAATCAAATTTATTTAAATAAATAAATCAAAATAAGTTAAATAAGTCAAAAATATCCAAACAAATCAAGTTTAAATAAAATAACTTATTTGTATCACTTAAATTAATCAACTTATTTATGTTTTGACTTACTTACTTATAACCAAATAAACAATAAACAATCCACCCAAATTGGAGCTATATAATAATCAAATAATACTTCAAGTTAAATAATATTAATTTATTTTTTTATTTATTTCGATGTAAAATATTTTATTTATTTTTTAATATTTATTTTGAGTAAAAAAATTTAAAATATTTACATCATAAAATCAAAATTAATTTTAAAAAAAGAGTATGTCATTTTAATGTTAGTGGGACGACAAAGAGAACACCATAGGAGGAAGTAGCGGTGACAGTAGCAAAATCAAGTAATATAAATAAATAAATATATATATATATATATATTAAAATAATTTAAATAAAAAATATTTTATGTTAAAATAAATAAAACTTTAATATGTATCAAATTTTGTTTTTTAGTTTACCAAAATGATTATATAAAAATGTAAAAATAAAACATACAGTGCACAATTCAAGAGCTGGATCAGCGTACATACAGCTGGATCTCAAACATTATTTATTGATTTCCAAACAAATATAAACATCTCAAAAACCTATCACATCACAATAACAATTCAAAAAAGAGCAAGTTTCTGTGTCATTATACAAACATACAGAAACTTCCTCCATTTACAAACCCATCTATATTTTAATCACCAAAAGGAAAGAAATTAAAAATAAAATTTATAAACGTATTAATCACAACAATTAATATAAAAAATAAATAAAAAGATCACATCTTTTCGAAACCTGCTCATCAGAACGTCCATTTCCAGATCTTGATCCGGAGATCAACCTCGCACTTGGAATTCGAAGTCGTCACCGTCGTCGCCTTCTTTCCGGCCGGCACAGCCGCATTGATTCCGCCGCATCTAACCCTAATCCCGACCTTCTTCGTCTTCAACCCACCAATCTTTACTTTAACCTTCGTGTCCATCTGAATCTTCAACGGTAAATTATTCTGGTTCTTCAGATCGGACTTCAGTACGGTCACCGTAGTGCTGTCCATACTTTGACCGGCCGACGTGATTACTGTTCTCAACGTCGTCGTGTTCTCCGTCCCCTGAACGAACGCCGGCAGCGACCCATCGCCGACGTCGACTCCGTCGGCGGTTATGGAAACTGAAATTGGGTCGTAGAAGAACACGAGCTTCTTGTTGGCGTTGCGAGCGGTAAAAGTGAGGTTGAATTTGGAGGTGAGTTGGGAAGAGGAAGTGAGGTTGAACTGCGAGACTTGGAGGGACGAGACGGAGAAGGTGGGTCGGTGGGGCCGATACATTACCCAGAGAATTGCGCCGGCGATGGCGGCGAGGAGGAGGAGGGCGGCGACTGCGAGAGTGGTCCAGAGGAAACAGGCGTAGCAGCGGCTCCGCCGGCTGGGGGGAGGGGGCTGCGGACGGTAGGCTGGGCGGGTGGTATTGTACAGCTGGGCCTTGGTGGCCGGAAAAGATGGGTTTCCGCCGCCGGCGCCGCCATTAACGGTGGGTTTGGCGGAAGGATAGACCCTTTCTGCCATCGTTCTTGGCTTGATAATTAGCTCAAGAAGGAAATTAATTGAGGATTTGGGGTTTTTTTGTGTTTAGATCTTTTATTTATGGAAGTAGTGATAGAGAGAGAAAGTGATGATTTTAGAGAGAGAGAGAGAGAGAGAGAGAGAGGCGGTGGAGGAGGAGGAGGGAAGAGGTGATGAGAGATAATGGAAGGTGGAATTGGAAGAGAGGAGACACCAACTTTATAACTAATATGAATAAGGAATTCTTGGACTGTACCCATTTTTTATGCCATTTTTTTTGTTTTATCATAAATGTAGTTTATTGAGAAATTTAATGATATTTAATAAATTTAAATTTTATATTAATGACGCATACATTATAAATAAAAATAATATTCTAATTATTATTTTATTGTATCAAATTTTATTTATCATCTCATATGTTATAATTACAATTAATTGAGAATTAATCTTATTTTAAAATCTTATAAGAATTAGTTTCTCTACATTTATTTTACAAATTTTAGTTCTATTCTATAAAAAAAAAAACAATATATGTCCTAATGACCCTTAATTTTTATATTTATATATAATTAGCGGTTAACATATGCATGCACATACAAGTGTCTATTCAAAAATTAAGTATATTTTTTAAATATTTTTAAGCTTAATTTTTAAGAAATTTAGTTTTTTTAAAATAATGGGGAATAAAAAAAATGAGAGTGTTTAGAATAATTTTTTGTAGTATTTTTTTTTTTTTACTTTTTATTAAAATGTTTAAATTGTTCCTATTTTAGTTTTTAAGTTGTAATATTTGGGATATTGGCACAATAATTTTTGTTATTATGAGTAAAGTTGATTTTTTTATATAAGAGTATTATAATAATTTTGTTTAAAAGTTAAGATATTTGATATATGTATTGATTTTTTTTATTAGATTAAGAGATAAAAAAAAAGTTAGTAATTTTTTTTTAAAATCAAAATGTGCAATTTAAAAGTTGATTTTTTTTTGTAAAAAAAAGATACCTTAATAGCTAGCCCAAACATGCCTTAAATTAATTAAAAAGTTAAATAATAGAATAGTTAAATTTTTAGATTATAAGTAATTATAATTTTAAAATTAAGTAATGCTCTCCCTTTGTATATTTACTAGCGAATGGCACGCGCACAAACACTTATTCATGTGTATATATGTATTTATAAATTAAAATAGTTAAAAAATTAAATAGCATAATTGTTTAATTTCAATTGAATAATTCAAATTTTAAATTGTGAACTATTAAAAAGTTTTATGCGTATTTTTTAGAAAATAAAAAATTCACACAATTTTACGTTTAAAGTAATATCAAGTAAATTTATTTTTGGTATTAAAAGGTGTAGGTGGGTAGTACCTTATTAATATATAAATTTTAAATAATAAATATATAAATAATTATGAGTCAAACCACTATGGCAGATAATTTGAGTAAGCCAAAATTAAGAGTAAAGATGAAAGAAAATCAATACGAAACTTCTTAAGATGTATACGACATTTGAGTTGCTCGTAACTAGTAAACAAATCGCTTGGGTACTGTCGATTTACTCGGGTACACCCTGTACCGAAGCCACTCATGTACAGTCGACCTACTCGGGTACAATCGACTTACTCTGGTACGTCCGAGCCACTCGGGTATGCCCACCAACTTGGGTACAGTCGCGCTACTCGGGCACGATTGATCCACTCTGGTACATTTTACATGCTCTACTACAGTCGGCCCACTAAGCGGTCGAGCCACTTGGCCCTCCTTTTCGGGCGAGTGGTTCAACCTACATGATATATCGGGTTATTTGAGTACAAAACTCCATTTTGGCGACAATAATTATTTCTTCTTCTTAGCTAGAGTACAATAATTCTACTCAGAACTCAAGTCGCTCATGACCCGAGCTACTCACCCCTCTAGTAGCTCAGGTACAATACTTCTACTCATAACTCGAGTCACTCATAACCCGAGCTACTCGCCTCTTCAGTAGCTCGGGTATTCTTCCACTTAACCGGTGTCGGCTACTCTAACCTAGGTACTTGGGTGACGACACAAACTACTTATTCCATCATTAAATTGGACATACAACGCCAAGTTACTCAAGGTACAAGAAGATCTAGACTTGATCTACTCAAATTACTAGAGATCCGAGCTGCTGGGGCCCCTATAACTCGGCCAACTAATATCGTTGCTCATCGTGCAGAGGCACAAGATATTCCATAACCCAGATTATGAGGCGTAGCTCTGACTACGAATGAAGACATTCCATAGCACAGACTATGAAGCATATCCCTGACTATGACAGTAGCTCTAACTACTTGCCATAGCATAGACCATGAAAACAGCACAAACTGTATTACTACCATGGCACAAAACATGAAGATAGCATAGACTGTATTACTGGCATGGCACAGAACATGAATACAACACAGACTGTATTACTACCATGGCACAGACCATGAAGATAGCACATACTGTAACGTAACTCTGACTACATAATCATGATGACATAGTATCGACTATGTGGCTCAGCACAAACTGAACAGTCAAGATATAGTACAAACTATATGATTATAGATTTATCTGAGAATCGATAAACTGTCACAGAGATAATGAAGACAATGGCAGTACAATCCTGCACGGGATGTTGGGAGACATGTGGCTTAGTAGCTAAGGAAAGAATTTGTTAGACCAAGCGGACCCACCTACTCAAGTCACTCGAGTGACCTCCGAGTCACTCGAACTAAGAGGGTTGGGTACTTGACCCGAATGGGTTGGGTACCCGCATGGCACCCGTTGGCTGACCTAGTTCAGTTGGAGTAGAACACTACCCGGTTAATTTTCGGGATAGAATTTCTTTATTCCTCGATACCACCTTTCATGATTTACTTATATCTTCTAGAGAGTCCTATCATAATCCAAACATAAATCTTTTGAGTGTTATAAATAGGAGGAATAGTGGTGCTTCTGAAGATAATCAGATTTGGAGAGTCTAAACGTTGTTCATACTACCAGTACTCCATAATCAATTAGCTTTCTCCTACATCCAACCTTGTTTCTTTTCGTTCTGTACTTCTGATCACTTTGCATATTTCACCTCTCCATATTTATTTTTTACTTGTTTAATCTAAAAAACCTTACAAAAGGTACACGTGACTTTATTTTAAAGAGAACACCAAATTAGTGTTTTTCAATTATATAATAGTATAGATAATTTTATTTCTTTTTTATCCTCAACAGTTTAGCTTTAGATTTGAATAAATCTTTTGACCAATATAATTATTATTGTATTAATGCGGTAACAAGATATTGTTTCTATTTTGGTAGTTTTTTTTGCATTACAATAATTTATTAAGAGATTTTATCACTTTTTCAAATCGCCGAAATATGTTGCCTATCACCCATTATAAAATTATGAATTTATTCTATGCAAAATATTATCAATTTAAATATCATTAATCGTATCACTTAACTCAGTTAATGAAAAATTTATTAGTCTGTAATATTGTGTAAAAATTATTAATTTTTATAAAATATTATAAATGATAATTATTACTATTATTATTTTAGACTTGAGAGAGTTTAGAAATGATTTTAGCTGAAAACATTAAGAATTCTGCAAGATTTTAAGGTTTCGTTGATAATTTGAAATAAAAATTTATTGCTATTTTAAGAAATAATTAAAGAGATTAAATTAAGTCGAAGTAACAAAGAATACATTAATTAAAAATAATAAAAATAAAAAAGATTAATAGAATTAAACTTATTAAAACATATTAAGTGGTTTAATTATTGCATATCGTTATTCCTAATAGAATTGATGCCAAAAACGTTCTAAAATAAATATGTTCACTAGTATTAAGTGGACAAGCAAAATAACTTTTTTTTTTAATTTGTAAAATAACAACATAACACTCGTAAGGGTTAAAGTGGTCGTTTTTATCTTTTATTTTAAGTTCTTTTAGTGTATTTAAATAAAAATTATTTGTGTAAAAGTTAATAATATTTGCTACGTGAAGGCTTAGTTTTCTCCTTGTGGAGAAATATTTATAATTTAATTTTAATATAAATTATTTGTGAAAGTTTAATTTTTATCTGCGTGAAGTTTTTACCTCTCGATGCGGAGAATTTTTTCTCTTTCCTTAAGAGTTATTTTACATTTAATGAATTTCTAATTTAACTTTAAATTAAATTTATAATGTATTTAAATTTCTTAATTATTCCTAATAAAAAATAAGAAAACTTAGGAGAGGTTGGTTCCTAACTTCGACATCTTTTGGCAATTTAATTTTAAGTTTGAATTTTTGTTTAAATTATTTTAAATTAAATAAGTAAAAAGATCATTTAGTAAATTGTATGGGGTGATTTACGCTAAAAAATAATAAATTAAAAAATTAAGCTTAAAGTGGCTTTAAGCAGAAATAAATTTAAACCAAAAAATAAGTCCTTCTATAATTTTTAAAATTTATTTTTACATAATTTTATATTTAATATAAATTTTATTTGATAAGTTTTAATGAGTAGATTTTAAAAATATAATTTTTATAAAAAAAATATGTACAGTAAAAAAGTTAGGATACTTTTTAAAAATATATATAAAATTATTTTGTGTTAAAATGTAAAAAAGGACTAAATAGCTAAAAAGCTTTTAAATTTTTAAATAATTTTTTTTTAATTTTTTTAATTTTAAATTAAAAGACAAAAAACCAAACTTCAATCCCAAAAAAAAATAAAAAATTAAATTTTAAATCACTTATCAAACGAAGCCTTCCTATCGATAATCCCGCAGATTTGTCATTTGCGTGCGTCACACGCCCTTCTTCTTAGAAGAGGTGAACAGCCCCTTTCTCTCAACCTACACAGATGTTTCCACCTTACTTACTACTCTCTCTCTCTCTCTCTCTCTCTCTCTCTCTCTCACACACACACGCGCGCGCGCACAATCTAGTTGTTTCCCACGTTTGATTGAGACCTAGCATCTGAGACACCGTGTGATTATTTTATTAAATACATATTTTTAATTTTAGTATAAAAAATTAATTTAATTTAAATAATAATACTTTTTATTTTTTTTTTGATAAATTAAAAAATTAAAAAAATCTGATTCAAGATTTTAAAAATTCATATAAAACGGGGAAAACAACAATTAAAAGCCCAAAAAAATTATCTGAAGAAGAGTCTTAACTTTTTTTTAATGAATAATGTTATTCACGACTCAATAAATGATAGATAATAAATAAAAAATATATAAATATTTATGTAAAATGTATTAATATTTATAAAAATAATATACTTTATATTTAAAAATATATTAATATTAAAAAAATATCTAAAAAATAAAAATTAAACATTTTAGCTAGAATAATAGTGCCGCACCTTATTTGACAAGTGAGACACAAAAGTGTAACCTAAGACTTCCCCTTTCTTAAATAATTTCTTCATTTTTGTTTTATGTGTTTTGGTAGATCATTTAATGGGATGAATTGTTTATATTATAAATTATATTGGGAATATTATACGTATAAAAAAATTAAATTAATTAGATACTAATAATTATATGATAGAAAGATATTTACTCTTAAAAAATAAGAATAAAAATAATTTTGAAAATAGACTTCTACACTAATTTTAGAATTTATGTGATCTTATCATTTAATTATCTATTTTTAATTAATTTAATTTTTTTTGTATGAATGTTATTCCTAGTAAATTTAGTAATATAATCCATTCAAATCAACAAAATAGACCACCTGGAGAAACTTAAAAATAAAAAGAAGATGTTTCCATTTTTCTAATTAAAAAATAAAGAGAACTTGGATTCACAATCATTCAAAATTCATCCAACCTTTTTATTTTTTTTGAAAGTACTACATTATTTTGTTGTAATTTGTATTACTTATCAAAATTTTGGTATTTGTGTTGCTAAAATTAGTAACTTATAAATTATAATTTGTAATATAAATTTTAAATATTTGATAAATATTGCACATTATAATTAAAATAAAAAATAATAATTTAAACTTATAATTAAAAATGATAACAAAAAATTAAAAATTATTAATACTAATTTTGCCAAACACTTCCATTGTCAGCTGTGGTTAAAAGGGCGAAAAGATGGGAAAATGGATAGAGGAACTTAGGAATGTTGGGTGTCTTTTAATTTTTAGATTTATATAATTATGTTTTTATTTAAAAAAATTTAAATAGAAATTTTATATGTAAAATTTGTAAAATGATCAATTCTATCCTATATTGTTTTTTTAAAAATTATATTATATTTTATATTGTTATATCTAATATGTTCCTAAACTCTATTTAAGCAACAATCAACATCAAAATTTGAGACCTGTTGTTGATCTCCTTTTTCTTCTCCAGCATGGATGTCGACATCCTTCTTTTTTGGTGCCGTCTTCGTCTTCTTATTCTCTAGTCTTTCGACGTCGACTAATTCATAATACCAAGACTTTACCGACGACGAACTTTATTACAGATTGCTGCGAAGATTCACTGTTCAATAAATAGTGATTAACAAGATCATATTTTTAATATCTCAAAATATTTTTAAAATATTTGAACTAATTTAGGCTCAGCTCAACTAAATTTGAGAATCATAGGCGGCTGTGATTGCTTTCTGAGGGCTCTATTTGATGGAACATACTCAGACTTGAATTGGGTGGTGATCAATTAGTGAGAGTTGTCAAGTTAAAATGTGACATCCCCCTGCCACTTTTCTTATAAATTCAAAATTACATGAAGTACGTTTTCTTAAGGGATATTAAAATACAAATCAAACTCCAAGTAATTATATGTTTCAGTCTTACCATACATCCTTCTTAACGTACTTATTTATCGGCACTCATTTTATTTACGGGATCATTCTTAGCAACTCAATATTTTATTTTATAAAAATTTATTAATTTAATAATTGTCATATAAATTTTTTTTAAATCTTATATGTATCCGTCAATTACATAGAAAGTCAAAAGTACCACTCCACTTCAGCCAACCAACATTAATTCATGGGTTGTATTATTTGCAAATTTTTAATCTTTGACCTTGTTTGGGTAATCGAGTTTATTGATAAAGTCTCAAAGGCGATCCTTAGTGTCTATTCAGTTACGCAAAGTGATAAAGTATTTTGAGATCCTTAGTGTAATCTTATTATAAAAATAAGCATCACCTTGAATGTGTCCATTCAGTTACGCAAAATGATAAAGTCTCAAAGGCGATCCTCAGTATAATCTTATTATAATCGAAAATTTATTTATTTTTTCTACAAGTGATCTAATTGTCGTGATGGTTCTATAAACATATTTTTTATCACCTTAATATATTTTTTTGTCACTCTCTTTCTTTCAAGCGCCCACTATATGATATTTTTAGACATTCTATCATAAGAGCTTTTTTAAGCATGAAAAAATCATATAAAAATTTCTCTTATTTGCTCTATACTTTTTTATAAATATTTTCAGTTTCGTAGATTGATTTCGTAATTGATCTACCAGACATAAAATTAGACGATGTTCAATAATTTTTTCATAGTTTCATCGTATGACTTGTCAACTTAATATCTTTATATTTGTTCAATTTTGAATATGTTCTTTAATTTTGTATATAGGTATTAGAATACTTTTTCTCTATTTTTTGATATTTTTTCTAATTATTATAATTTTATTCAATAACTTTGTTATCCAATACATTCGCACTTTGTCTTAATATTTTCACACATCCACAAGAATGCCAATTGGTCTTAAAGTCTTACCTTATTTTAATTTTTTAATTACAATTTTTACTTTAAACTTTTTTATTTTATAAAAATCACTTATGTTCTCTAGCTTTTTTCAAGTTGTTAAATTTCTCTTCTTAAATCTTTTTTTGGGTGTTTTTCGTTTAATAAAACTTTAAAATATGCTTTTTATTTTTTTTTCTTAACTTCTCATTTTTTATTAACACTCTTGAATCATCGCTTTTTATGCATTTAATTTGAGCAAGAAAGGCACATTAAAATACAAATTATAAAATGCATATATACAGAATGTGAGAATATCAAAATTTTCATTTATTGCATAATTTGTTACAATTGCATTAGTAACTAACATAAACTAATAAACGATTGGATTCAATAAAGTAAAAAAATTGGCAAAGAAAGTTCTCATAAATATGTTGTTGTTCATTAAGTCATGATTATTTTTTTTAAAGAATTTAAATGTTTTGCTTTTTCTTTTTACATAACATAATTTATTTTCTTATATTTTTTTGCCCTCATATTTCTCGTGCATTTAACGCTCGACTATAGTGAATATTTTAAAACAAATTCATATAATATTTTTTGAGATTTATTTATTATTTGCACCAATTTTGCAAAAAAAAAAAAACTATTTTAGTAATTAAATTTTAAATATTAAAAGGACCACAATTCTGCTAGATTTCATACCAAGATATTGTCCGATTTTTGTCATTTGGACACACACGATTTTGTTCTTTCTCTTAGGAAAAAGTTTCTTGGTGGGTTGAGGGTGTAACACACCTTATAAGGTGAGTTGAGAACCCATAACCGGGTAATGTGAGATTTTATCCCTTTCTATTACCCTCCCAACGTGTGGATCCACGTGATGGAACTAGGGTTTCCACAGACGGTGCCAATTGAAAGGACCACCCATCTGCTGAATCTCGCACTAAAATATTGTCCGATTTTCACCACTTGGGCACACATGATTTTGTTCTTCTTCTTAAGAAAAGGCCTCTTGATGGGTTGAGAGTGTAGCACACCTTATAAGGCGAGTTGAGAGCCCATATCCAGACAATGTGGGATTTTATCCCCTTATAAATATTTATTATAATTTTACTAATAATGAAAATTTTCTGTTAGTAAAATTTAATTGACAATTAAATTTATGTTAGTAAAACTCCACCGATAATGAAAATTATCTACTTTTTAAAAAAATATTAATTATAAATTTTATTTGATAAATCTTGACATGAGAATTATAAAAGTGTTATTTTTATGTAACAGACTTGTTGAATAAAAATTATAATATTTTAAAATTCATAATTCTAAAATCTCATTTTAGTCACTGTTTTTTGCAGGGCGTGCGAGTTTAGGGGCATTTATGTAAAATGTTAAATTTTAATTTGGAGGACTATAGAAAGGATTAAAGTTTATCTTTATGACATTAAATTGCTATTATGAGATTTTAATGTAATATTATAAATATAATATAATAAAATAAAATAATCAATTTGAAATATTAAAGTGTAAATATATGAAATTATTTGGTGTATTGATATCAAAAAGTGCATATATCATGGCACGTTATTGCGTTGGATTTGTACTGAGGTACATATCGAGAAATTTCATGAAGCCATTATTTAAGGCCTTCCAAAAATATTATAAATACGGGTCTCAATATTTATTGTATACATAATATTTTAATCTTATAATTTTTAATAATTAATTTAGAATTTTTTGTTTGACTAGTATAAATTTAGATTATTGCTATAATTTGATCGTTACATTGTATGTTTTTACAACTAATTTGAGATTTTTGTTGCTTAATTATTATAATTTCATAGCGAAACACTTTAAATTTAGATTATTATCATATTTTGGTTTGTTAAATTGGAAGCTTTTTCCAAACTTGATGATATTTAAATAAAGATATACGATATAATTTGACATGTCTAATTGAGTTAGCATTTATTTAGTATTGTAAAATTATAATGATGACCCTCAATTAATAAAGCAAACATAATGTGGTTTAATGATATTTAAAGTTAATTTGTATGTTTTCTTGAAGGCAATTTTTGTTTTTCAACTTTAATTGGTAAAAATAAAGAGGGCCCGATATTAAAGCTAAGCTTTAAGTTCTTTAAAACTCGTACGTTATTTACTTCTTACTATTAATAATGAATTACACGTAAAAAAAAAAAAAGAGTTTACTATCAAGTCCTATAACAAATTAACATTGTAAAATCTTTTAACTTCTAGTTTATTCTTTAGACTATAGATGATATAAGTCTGTTGATAGTTTTGGTGCAATAGTAGAGTTGTCGCCGTGTGACCTACATGGGTTCGAGGCGTAAAAACAGTCTCTTACAAATACAAGGTCAGACGACGTACTATAGATCAATCGTAATCCACTCATTCCTTAGACTGTGCATACGCAAGAGTTTTGTGTATTAGACTGTTTTTTTTATGGTATAAGCCTTTTGGACAAAAAAAAGATGCTATAAGCCTAAACACATTTGAATAAAATTAGTTTAATCAAATTTTAAAAAGTTAATTAATGACAAAATCTTATAGTATTATTTATATGGTGCTACTAACAAATTAAAAAATATATATATATATTGAGTGGGTTAGTTTTTATCTTCTATGTAGTCAAAAAAAAAGAAGGTCAACGTTATTTCAGACGAAATAATTTTATGTACGTAATGAGTGAAAACACTGTATAAACATTGTTATGCGGTGTTTTAGAAATTTTCTATAATTATTCATTTTATGTGACTTGTGATCCCATTGCTGTAAAACCAAAAAAAAACAAAACAAATTATTAATCATGTTTAGAAGATTTATAGTAAGATTGGTCCTATTGTTCATAACCAATTTTTAAATTTTATTTCATTAATTATGAGAAGTTTGCTATAAATTCTTTAACTTCAGCACATGGGAAGGTTCTTAATGCACATATAAAAATGTTGAGTACACCTACATTTGTCAAATGTACAAGTAGTTGTGATTGGTGTACTAAGTACTTGTGAGTGTGCATTTATAACAATTCCTTTTTTTTTTTTATAATAAAAATACTATTTTTTTGGAACTTATTAGATTTATATTAAATATGAAATTCTGTAAAAAAAAACAAAATAAATTGAGCAAGCTCTGACATTTTTATGTGTGAACTGAAAAACTTCTCTATTAAGAACTGTTTTGAGATCAGTATCGTAATTTTTTTAAAAATTTGTGCAATTTAAACGTTGTAGAATTGCAAAAATTACTAAATTTATACTTTCAAATTAATAATTTTATCATTTTTTTTATAAAAATCTTTCAGGTTTGAACAGATATTGTCCTCAATATCTTAAGTATTTTGAGTTTATCGAAACTAAAAAAATAGTTTTAAACTTTTTTAATTTGTAAACAAAGAATTTATCGACTTCGATCATAACTAAGAAATTCATCAGAAATAAACTTTTGCAATGAGAAGTTTATAAAATGGGAAGAAAATGAGTAAGAGCTGGTAGTGACTTTACGAGGCTAATTCAAAGAATATGGATCAAACACGCATATATTTCATGCATTTAAGGATAGGATTAAAAACCTTAAATTGTTCCATCAGTTTCAAACAAAGTGTTTGAAAGTCGATAGAATTACAAAGAATTCAAAGAACTAGAGATGCTATATTAGAAATATAATTTTTTTACATATAAAACTTAGGTTCAATATGTTGGAGAATTCTTAATAAAAATAAAAATAAAAATAAGTATTTAATTATTATATTATCTAGGAGTTATAATACTTATGTGGGGTTATAATGTGGTTTAAATGGCCCTTAGTTATATTTTATGAATAATAAATCATTATTGTTCTATATAATTATTGGTGAATTTATGTGAGTAATGATTACAAATTAATATTAATAATTTATTATATTGTTTTTTCTAGTACTATATATAGGCTTACTAACCTTAGTATTTTGTGTAAAAGAGAAAAATGTAAAAATTAAAGAGATAAGAATTTTTTTATAGAAAAATCTTATATTTTTATATTAGTCTATATTATTATTTTATGGACAATTAGATTCGTAACTCGTTTATATTCTCTTAGTGAACATGAACACTGGACGAAGAATGCTGGTGAATACTTTGGTTGTATTTTGAAATTGATACATTTCGTTTGAACCTTTACGTAGGAAAAAATATCAGTTTTAAAACAGTGTCCAACACACTTTACAATTTCACAGGCAACATCTTTCTATTTTTATATTATTTTTATATTTTATTATTTTTAATGTCTTGAATTTCATATAACTTTATTTCTAAAAAATATAAATTTTTAAAATTTGTTCTAACACAATATAAATTCTACTTGACAACTCTCAATGATTATATTCCAAAAGTACTATTTTATAATATATATGTATATATATTGAAAATTATTAAATTTTGAGATTTGAAAATAATAGAAAATAACGACCCACCACATTACCCCCAAAGCAAGCCTAATCAAATTGAATGAGGTAATTAACTTGGTCGCACATAGGCACTAATGGTCTGTTTAATTGTTTAGAGATAAATTAAAGAATATAAAATATTAACGGATATAAAAGTGGATATAAAATTTAATAGATATGAATATGGATATGTAATCCTTAGTTACAAGTATATACCATGTTTGTTTTTTTAAAAAATTAATGGATATTAATATGAAAATAGATGATTAAAATAGCATATTTTTATTTATACCCTTAATGAAACTCATCATATGTTGTATCCCAAATTTCCATTGAAGCTTCTATTCGAGCAAGTTGATGGGAATTTTGGACGCCATTTCCCTTTTGATGGGCATTTTCACAACTCCTCTTCTAGTTCAAGCGATGTCCTTCGTTCGCCACCTCCCTGACCCACCATATCTCTCTCTCTCTCTCTCTCTGATTCTCTTTAAAATCTCTACCCCTCTCTGCAAATATACCGCGCTGAATAGGCAACGAAGTATTTTGTCAAAGAACACTGCCATTTGGTCAGATGACGCTGAGTAGGGTTTCGATTATAGAAATTGATGTGGCGCTGAACATGGACGCTGAATAGGGTTTTGATTATGAAAATTGATCTGTTCCTGAACAAGGTTTTGATCAGATGAGAGGTTTTGTGGTTAATGGCAAAAACGTCATTGGGTAAGAGAGGATATCAAAAGTCACAAACCACCCGTATTGTATATCCTTGGAATTGGCTTTCAACTTGGGATATCATATCCAGTGACCATGTTTACCAAACAATTGATATACATATCCCACTTCATATAATATCCAATCTTATCTATCAAATATCATAATCAAACAAACTCTAAAAGACAAAATTAATGATGCGAACTAGGAATAAAAATAAAGTAGATGGAAATGTTAACGTCCTCTATTTGAAATTTAGAAAAGAATAGAAGTGATTTTTGTACAAGTCTTAAATAAATGACTCTAAAAAGAGCTCCCAAAAAATCCATCAAAATACTTTTACTATAAAACAAACTTGTACACAAAATTTTCTACCCAGAAAAATAAAAAAGGATATCAAATTCTTAAGACTTGTCACATTTAAGGCAACACAATCCATTTTAGAGAAAAATAAAATAAAAAATATTACCAACTTCGCATGCCCAATTGGTAATATTGTTAAAGGAGATGAGAATGGATGAATAATAAAGCTCCACGAGATAATTTGATGAACTTGGGACTGACTTAAATTTGGAGGTCTTAGGTTTGAGGACAAGTAATTTTTTTTTTCTGCCATAGTGTGTTTGTAAAATGAGTGCATTGTAAAGTTGATGAGATTAGTCTCGTTCAAAATAACTGACAGATCTCACTTTAAAAAAAAAATTTGAATGAATAATAGCACGTGCCAATACTATTGGGTTGGCCGCATGGTTATCACGTGTAACCGAGTTTATTTGTTGGTTTGAGCCCATAGCAACCCAACTCATTTAAGATTAACTCAGCACATCCACCATACTGATTTATTTAGCAGGAAAGAGCTACACAACTGTCAAGCAATAGATGAAAGTTACATGTATTTCTATCTTAACGTATTGAGAAACGTTATATATGCCTTAAAATCTTTCTATCTCAATATTCTAACTTAGGGTGTTCATGATATGATTTTGTTTGGTTTTGAATTAAATTAAGAACTAAAAATCATTTTGAACGGTTTCAATAATTTAAAAACCGAAAACAAATCATAAATACCATGGAACTAGACTAAACCAAATCAATGAAGTATGTTAAAAATATACATTAATTTTTCTTTTTATTTATTTATTCTTATATATTTTACTTTATATTTTATTTTATCTCTTGTTTCATAAGACTATAAATGACATTCTTGTATCTAAAAACTATGCATTATAATTTATCTTATTGTAATTTATTATTTTCTTATTGATTATTGTCTACAAATTATATAATATTATAGTGTTATGAAAATAAAATAAAAACTAGATTATAAAAGAGAAAAAGTAAGAAAAACGATGAGGCAAAAAAATAATTAATACATAATATAATATAAATATAACAAAATTAAAGAATGATTCGATTTGATTTTATACAATTATCTGAAAGCTTAATCCAAAAATTGAACTATAATCGAACCACAACCAAATTGTTAACAAAAGAAATCGAACCAAATTATATGATTTGGATCGGTTTGAAATGCTTTATCAATTCTATCATTTTTTTAATACTCCTAGTTCTAATTTTGTTGGTATTTAACACATCCTTTTTATAGCAAAAAATGATAATTAGCAGCTCGTTTTGGATTAGCTGATTTAGATATAAAAGAAAAACAATAATCTTTTCTATCCAATTACATATTTCATTAACTAATAACAATAAAAAGAATTTTTAGATATATATAAAAGAAAAATAATAATATGTTTTATCCAATTACATCTATATTTTATTAACTAATAATAATAAAATTAGTCTTGTTTGGAATAACAAATATTTTCTTTCAACTTGTTTTTAATCGGTGCAACTTTTGCCATCCATAATTATTTTTATTTCTCATTTTATTTTTTATTCTCTTACCAGTTGGTGTCCAAAAGACCCGAAAAAACTGTGAACCAACACAACTCAAATTCTATGGATATGGTTGGTTCGGTTCAACTGAAGTGGTGGGTGGGTTCTTTGTCCAAAATTTGTAGAACTCATTTGATTGATTCAGTTCTCACATTTTTAAACTAATTTAACCCGAAACTCGAATGTATATATGTTTTATAAAAAAATAAATTAATTAGTATAATAACAAGTAAGAACAAGACACAATGAAGGCACATGACACAATTGAACATTTGTTAAGAATGTTATTAATTTGGATATTTGTTTAAAATTGGTTGTTCACTCATTCTTATGTGAGGATTGCCTTATTTTTTTATGTAATATTATTTTGGTTATTGAACAATTTGAATTTGTATTAAATAATATGTAAAATTTAGCAAACAAATAAAACCGTGATTCCAACCCAAATTAGCCCGTGTTAATTTTAGTTGATTCTAAAATATAAATAATTTGATTTTAGATCTCAAACTTTAGAACCGACCTTGGTCAAGGTCAGTTCGGTTCTAGATTAAACTCCAAACCGGCTCATATCGTCAGACCGACCCATGCCCACCTTTACTTACTGTACATTCATTTTAGCATTCTTATTTCATACTATTTATTTTATTTATGTGATTTTTCTTATCAGTTCAATTTTTTTTTTTATCTAAAATCGCTAGTTTAATAGCTGTACTATATATTTTTTAATTTTGTAAATATCCATCAATCATATAAAATAGTTAAAAAATAAAAAAAATTATTAGTCGTTTCTTTAGTTGCAGTTTAAATATATGAGTAATAAAATGTATTTTTGCATTTCTAACTTAAAATCAACTTTAAAGCTAATTTATGAGTAATAACATGTATTTTTGCATTTCTAACCGAAAATCAACTTTAAAGCTAGTTTGATTCTATCAAATGAGTGAGGGAGGACTCACAAAATGACCCAAAAATTATTAGGGTTCTTGAAGTAATTTTTTTTTCAAGTTAAGTAGAGAATGAGAGACCTTAGGGTTTGAATCCTCGTACTCTTGGGATAGGTGTGGCACTTGTAAACTCTAGCTACTAAGTTGGCCACCACGTCTTTTTTGAAGTATTACATTGTATTATTTACGTAATATTTTTGATAAATAAAAAAAATTAATATACAATATATTAATAATATTTTGTTTTTACCAACCTAATAAAAATAAAACAAAATAAAAATAGACACAATTACTGTTTCACTTAAAATATAAACAATACTACGTAATATTTCGTGACGATGGAGCAATAACTCAAAAGTGACCCTCATATATTGATAAAAATTGCATAGCTAATGGTCAAATGATGGCCAAATCAGTATGGAGAGTTGGCTTTGATCAACAATGGGAAAGCATGGCCCAACTTTTTTTTTTTTGACAAATTTGGCCCCGTTTGGGCTATTTTAGAAATTTGGCTTTTTTTTTTGTTTTTTTTTAATCTTTTGATTAAAAATTTTAATTTTTTTGAATTGTCTAGAGATGAATCGAAAAAATAAAAAAAATTAATAAAAAAATAAAAAAATTTCACTAAAGACAAAAATAAACAACATAAAATTTAACTTATTGGTTTATTTTGACTTATTTTTATTTTTTCAAAACTTTTTAAATATTTTGATAAAAAAAATTTACTTTTTCGAATCGTCTCGATGAGAAAAATTAAAAAAAATAATAGGTTGACTAAACGATAAAAAAATCACTGAAAACAAAATAAAATAAAAAAATATCCCAAACAGGGCAGAAGAAAGAGAATTCCACCGACGCATCTTGGGGATTGTGGGCCCGCTAAGAGCGGAGATAATGTCCAAACTTGAGGCCATTAACCACCACTACCATCTATCTCTGTGGTGTCCAACACCACATTCCAAAAACCACCCCAAGACAACACTTCTCTGGCAAGTGGCGTCAATGGCCCCGTTTGGGAGGACGTGGTTTATGATTTATTTGGTTTATAAATTAAAAAATAAGTTACATTGTTTGAGTAATTAAATATGTTAAAAATAAAAAAATAAGTAAATAAATTAAATAAGCTCGTTTGAATAACCAAATAAGCCAAATAAACTGATTTATAAGCCAAACGAAGTGGCTTATAAGTTAAATAAGCAAATAAGCCAATGGTCACCCAAATGACCTTGCTTATTTGCTATTTGGCTTATTTGCTTGCCAAATAAACTGACTTATACGCTAAACGAAATGACTTATAAGTCAAATAAGCAAATAAGTCAATGGTCACCCAAAGGACCTGGCTTATTTGCTATTTAGCTTATTTGCTAATAAGTCAATAAGTCAACCACCCAAACATGGCCAATATAATAAATCGATTATATGTAAATTCTAAAGGGACAAATTAAATGATTTAGCGAGGGACTTATTCTATGTTTGGTATAAAAAATTTAATAGTTTTTTTGGACTTTGTATTATATTTTGATTTAAATTTTGTACTTTTTGGGTTTTTGCGGTAATAAAAATATAAAAAGTAAGTCCAGTTAGGCCGAAGTTGAATTTTTTTTATTAAAAACGAAAACCCCCTAAAAATACCTGTTAAATTGACTCTTTTAACATAAAAGTTTGATAAAATAAGTTTTTTTTAATCAAAATTAAAAACTTAAAAATAAAAATAAATTAATAAATTAAATTTTTTGTTACTTATTTTTGTATTAGTAATTTTAAATTTTTTTAATTTGAAATCTTTAAATAAAATTTTGTAATTAAACAACAAAAAAAACAAAAACAAAAAAAACTATTTTAACAGTGTTTTCGTTTAAAAAGTTAACAAAAGTTAACTTTTGGATCTAAGTGTTATAAAAATAAAAATATAAAAAAGTATAGTGATATTTTAAAAAATAAAAAAAATATCAGTATTATTACTCTTAAATAAAAGAAATGTATAAATAATTTATCCTAAAATATTATTTTTCTTCTTTTATTTACAAGTCAAAGAAGACAACCAATCATAGGAAATAGCAACACTTAATGGTTATTTTTTTAAAACTAAACCCTTAATTCTGATAAAGACAAGTTATAAATGTTGGGCCATATTGCAATACTGTAGTCAACGATAATTTCTTATGAAATAGGTTCGAAAAAGTAGATACAAGAGGATTATTTTACCTACTAGCGTTGGGACGAAAACCATTTTATTTTAAAGCATTCGAACGAATGTCTAGATGAAATTCGAATTTGAAGAGCCTTTTAAGCCCAAATTTGGCATATCTCACCCTTCAGCACCCGTTTAAACAAACCCCCTCCCCCCCATTCACTTCCCTCACCCTCCCATCTTCCCTCCTCTCCTATAAATACCTCTCCTATCTCCTCCTCTCATCACTCACACTATTCATTCCCCCTTCTCTCTCTCACTCCCCCCAAATGCCTCTCCGAGCCCGACGACATCGCCTCCGTCCTCAACATTAAGGATGACGCCACCCTACGCCCGATCGATCCAGCCACATCCACCGTTGTCATGGTCCAGGCCGTCACTACTGACCAGGGCGACCCCAAACCACCCATTCACTTGATGGGGTGACCTCGTCGAAGATGTTTGGTTCGTTGACCTCATCCTCCATGCCAACGTATTTTCGATAGACCACAAGAACGAACGTTAGGAGAACCCAAGATGATAATTTTTTATCTTGACTGGCACGAGTCGTTCGTGTAAAACTCAACACAATTTGCCATATCACATGATAGATTATCTCATGTTTGGATTGATATACGTTATTAAAACAGTTGTATAATCTCATAATCACAATCATAAAAAATAAAAATGTAAACTGAATAAAGCGATAAAGTTCGTTGATTTAAGACTCAATGTATGTAGAAATCATACAACGAGTTGAATTTACTATTTAAAGAAACTAAAATCTCAACTACATTTTAAACACCAAGCTAAGGTTTCATCAAACCCTAAAAAGAAAAATCTAGTTGCTCATGTTGTGATTATGATCCATGAAGATTGAATAAGAATCCTCCTCTTAGCCACTGTTTTTATCATCTCATTACCTCTCGAAACCTGACTGTCGTCTTTCTTGCCTCTTTTACTCAAATTTTTTGTTACTTTTTTCTGTACTTAGCCGTTCTTTTATAATGCCTTATACATCATAGGTTTTAAAGTTTCACGCAACTGATTCTCGCAAATTGTTCAAAAGCTCGTCAAGACAAAAAATTTTATGTTTGAAATTATTTGAACGCTCGTCCAGACAAATTTGTTTTTGTCTGAAATTGTCAATACGCTCATCGGGACAAAATTACTGAGAATGTATTATTCTCTTAGCTTCCATTTTATGGTTCAGTTTTTCACTTCCTTGCCTCTAATGTTAGAACTGAAATATTTGTAAAAATAAACTATTTAACAAAAATTCCGGGTTCTCTAAGATTAGTTGTAGAATTTAAACAACCCATTAAAGCACCAATCAGTCAACCCGTTTGATTACAACTTAAAGTCAACAATAAGTGAAACAAACCAAAATTATTCACTCTTTTCTTATGCTTCAACTTTCATATTAATTAATAATAGTGCATACTTATAAAATTTCTTCATCAAATTAGTTTTTCTTTTTTATTTTTTTTGCCGCAGGTAGGCAAAAAGTTTTTAAAAATAAAAATAGGTTTTAGATAAATTAATTTTAAGTTAGCTTTATTAAAATTGATTGATTGAATAAAAAATTATTATTTTTTACTTATTTTTTTGTTTTTTCAAACTTTTCTCATCTTTTTACTAAAAATTATTACTTTTTCGAATCACCTCAATATGATAAACCGTCAATATAAAGAATTTTGATCAAAAAAATGAAAAAACACGTTTACAAAAGACAAAAATAAATAACATAAAATTTGATTTATTAATTTATTTTGATTAATTTTTATTTTTTAAAATTTTTTATTATATTTTAATCAAACAAATTTATTTTTTTAGTCCTTCTATATGAGAGGAGTCAAAAAAATATACTATTTTAACTAAACGATAAAAAAATTTATTAAAAATAAAAATAAAATAAATAAAATAAATAAATAAACAATTACTCCAAACGAAACATTCTAAATAGATCATTTTAAAAGTTATTATTTTAATAACTTTTTAAATATTTAACTTTATTACACCAAAATCAAAAAAATTAAGTTGTCAATGAAAGGTCTATTTGGACCATTTATTCTAAATTACAAATAATATTAATTTTACGAGGAATTAAGATATCTGCATATTATAATTAGTCTTTGTTTAGTTTGGCTTAAAAGTTAAATTTTTTAACTTAAAAATTTAAAAAAATTAATTGGTTTAGCTTATCAACCTATTTTTATTTTATTTTTTATTTTTTTATATAATTTGACACCTAATTTTTAAAAATAAAAAATAAAAAATCTAAAAATTACTAAAAAAAAAAAAATTAGTCCAAACAGACTTAGTTTCGTTTTAATGTAGGGGTTTGGGTGGGGGGGGGGGGGGGGGGGGGGGGGGGGGGGGGGGGGGG
>JAOTRH010479483.1:0-25618 GCA_034768845.1 Heliamphora exappendiculata
TTTTCTTTTTTCGTGTGTAAATTTATTTTGCATTTGTGTGTGTAAGATAAGTGTAAAAAGTCCCAACCTCCATAGTCGGACAAGTAAGTTTATTTGGTTCAAAATTTATACTGTAAAGTGTCGTTAGCCACGAACCATTTGCTAGTACTAAAATGAATTTATTAACTCGCAATTATTCTCTTTTATAGGTATGGTCAGGGAAAAATGAGTGCATTCGTTTCGTTAGTCCCATTGTAGATATTTTAAGTGGGAGGATTATTATGTGTTTGGAGTAGCTTTTTTAGTAAGTTTTTTAGTTTTTTAATTTTTTTTTGTAAAAAATATATATACAAATATATGAAAAAAAATTAATTAAGGCTAAACAAGTAAATTTTTTTAGAGACTTTTAAATAAAAAATTTCTCAAAAAAATTAAGCCAAACATAGGATAGTTACATCTGTTAAGCATTCTTTCCAAAAGAAAAAAAAAATTGTAATATTTATTTTCATTCCATTCAAAATTTTATTTTTTAGACGTGCCTAAACAAATATATGTTATTATTTTTATTTTGTCTTTCCATTTCCTTAACATTTGGAGGTGTTTATTCGCATTAAAAGATTCAATATTGTTTAAATTTTGCTTGTTTTTGGTAATTTAAAAATATTTTGATAGAATTATTTTTATTCAAACTTATTTTGGCAATATGGATTTAAGTCAGATTTTTTGCTTCAAATCATTTTAAGCGCAAAAAATCAAAAGCTCATTTGATAGAGAATTTGTGACTTTAAGCCAAAATCTTAAAATAGTTTTAAGCCAAAAGACAAAAATTTTGCTTAAAATTGTTATAACTTTTTAGAAGTTATTTTTAGATAATTTTATTTTCAATATGAATCATGTTTAATAGATTTTGACGAGTATATTTTAAAAATATAATTGAAAACCCCTGTTTATAAATTGATTTGTACTAATCAATTTTCTTAAATAAGCAAAATGCTGTAAATAAGTCTAAACCACTAAACATACAAGCAGATAATATAAGTAATCACAATCACATATAAGACGGTGATTTCTACGTGAAAAATTTTAAACTGGGTAAAAATCACGAGACCACTCTGAGTCTAGAAAATCAAGCACTATAATATCATTAGTTATAAGAAAATCTTACAAATCAACGTTGCACCCACAACCAAATGTTTGAAAGTTTACTCCTATCGAATTCACGTACACCAACTCATGTACTTAACCGCCGCTGGAACCCACCACCGGATTTCAATGCTGACGGAATCTTCCACCAGATTTCAGCACTTAAAAATCCTCTCAAAGTGACTCCACTAACACGAGCATATCGTTAATTGTTTGATTGACTTGATACTTTGCTTGAATGAGCAAAAATTAAAGAATTATCAAGTTGTTATAGACTAACTTGCGAGTATAACGAATAACTTCAAAAGTTTTCTATGACGACTAGATTTTCTTAATATCAAAAGAGGCACCCAATATAAAACCCTAACAATCCTATAATTATAGGAGTTTGCCAAAACCTTAGCTGCTGCTTTACTTAAAAGTTGTCTCGCTAAAGACTGTTCGAGCGGTGAAGTCTGTATTATAGTTTCTTATTGCAAAATATGAGATACTGAGAGATGCAATATACCGCTCGAGCAGTCTATCTGACGGTCTAACACCGCGTGTTATTTTTTTATGTTTTTTGCTCATTTTTTTTAGCCCTACAATATTAAAATAAAAATTCGAAAAAAATAAGTGTCAAAATATCAATAAATAAAATAAATAATTTAAATAATCATTTGTCACATATTTACCAAACTAAATACGAATAAGATCGAGGTCAAAATTCGTAACAATAATTTTTATAAAAAAAAATAGATGTGCATAATAAAAATTATGATATTTTTAAAAAATATAAAATAAAATTTATGTAAAAAGAAAAAACTAATAGCATTTGAGTTGAAATACGAGGCATTTCAAATTTTAAGTTAAAAAATTAAAAAATATGACTTTAAACTAACTTAAAATTGATTACTAAGCGAAACCTTAGGCCTTGATTGGCAACCTAGCCTTTTGGCTAAAAACGCTGAAAAATTAAGATTGTCCATTTGACAAAAAAAAGGTAAAAAAGTTAAAAAGTCAATAAATTAAATCAAAACGTAAACTCTTAAAAAATTTTATTCAAACTCCTATCACTTTAAAAATACAATAATATTTCTTATTCATAATTTATTTACTATCACTACCAACAAAAAATAAAAAAATAGTTTTTATCTAAACAATTAATTTTAAAAAAATTAGTTTAAAAGTTAAGTTACCAAATAATTTATTTTAAACTCAATTTAATTTATTAACTAAAAATATAAAAAAATTAAAAAAATTAAGCTAATTGTTAATCAAACGTTTAATATATATAGCTCATTTCAATGCATCACGAGCTCAGGAGATCTGTACAGTACGAACCATCACTCTCCGTGTTCAGGTACACAGATTTAAAGACCTTACTATCATTTAATGTTTCTTCTAACAAACACGAAGGCTCTTAAAGGCATTTTTTTTAACACCTAAACAAAATGGCGTTAGGTTTGGAAAATTATTAAGTACTCATTTAGTATGATGTGATATTATTTATATAGTATTTTTAATAAATAAAAATATTTAATACATATTAAATAGGTTATTTTTTATCTCTCACATATTCAATAAAAGTGTAAGTTGATGTTTTTTTATTAAAAATATTTTTGTTACATTAATTATTGAGTAGGATCACCCGTTTACGTATCATATCAATAAAAAAATTAATATATTATTCAATACCATACTCAAAAATATGGATTGGAGTTGCCCCACGTTTCACTAGACTAAACGGTTTTGATCAGAGTTGTCCCACGTTTCACTAGACCAGACCATGAGAAGAGAAGAGGGGCCAGAGAGCAACCTAAGGACATTTCAGGCACTTTCTCAATTAATTAGTTATTAACAATGCTACAGTCACTAATTTATTCTATTAAATTAATTTATACTTTGATGTGAGCATACCTTTTCCGAATCAAAAAAGAGGTACTAGACTCAAATATATTTTTAAGCGACAACAAATCGAATAAAATTGTAAATGGAAAGAAATAAAATAGTTCTATTAAAAAGTAAAAAACTCACACAAAAAAAATAACTTTCACAAAGAAAAAATATCAAATTCTACGCAAAATAACACTAATACCTACAAGAGAAAAACCGGCCAACATTACATAAATAAAAAAGATGAAATGACAACCTCATATATATGATATTGCTCTGCAATTTTTTTTCAAAAGAACTATTGTTTCTATCTTGATTTACAAAGTTAATATTTTTTTATCAAAAATGATCGTCCATCATGATAAAGTACGATAAATAGCGTCAGACTATGATATGTAAATATATCTAAAACAAGATTTAAAAAATAGTGGCGGAATAACGTTTTACTTTTGCATCAAGAGCATCAAAATTTGTTTTCGGTAAATGGAAACTTGCCAGATTACAATAGCTTTGTCGCCGGTAGACGGTAATCATTCGGCCACCAACAACAACAAAAAAAACCAAAGTGCAAAGAAAGACAGAAAAAAAACTACTGAGAATAAAAACTAAAATTAAAGGAAAAAGACATAGGAAAAGACAAAAAATACGAGATAAATAAAAAATAGGAAAAAATAAAAGAAGAGAGGAAGAACAAATAATCTATGTAGAATGCATTGTGTTAATATTTATAATTGTACCACATTATTTAGTAAATTAACTTAGTAAAATAAGAGGGTAACCCTACTATTATTTACTAGCTATATATATCAAGGCCTTGTTTATTATATATGTTGGACGGGATTAGATTGGATATATAGCGCATCCACATAAATAATATAGAGACTTCATTTTGTTTATATTATGAAAGTATGTATATAATTATTTATATTGTAAAACAGTTATTATTAGTTATGAGATAATAATAATAATGTGAAAGCAGTAATAAACAGTTATTATTAGTTATGGGATAAAAAAAATAATGCGAAACCGGTAATAATAGTACTAAGTGTTGTAATATTATTAACAACAAGAATTCAGTATAATAATTTAAAATTTATCAAATTATGGAATACAATTTTGCAAACAAATGCGAAATTAATAGTCTAGAGAGGAAAACAAAATTCCTCCATCAGTTTCTAAAAACATACAAATACTACAACAAAAATAGTCTTGCTAATGCAATAAAAATCATCAGTAAAAGTCTAATTGCATAGGTACAAGTGTTAGTCAACACAAATAAGTGCGTCGCCAGCTTGTTGGTAAAAAAGTACCGCGAAAGGATTTTACCAACATGGTTTCACGTCACCAATAAACTAAATTTCTTGTCGACAAATACATAATTCATTGGCAAAAATAACTCATATCTAGATTGCTTTGATACTTTTGTGAACGATAAAAGTTATCGCCAAAAGTAATTACGTTATTTTTAATTTTAATATTTTGCTGACACATTAAAATGTGTCGCTAATGGTAAATCTTTTTCCGCAAGTAAGTTCATCGCCAAAGTATTATATTATAGTTTTCAATCCCTGTTCCTATTCAAACTGATTATACCTAATTATACATGTTTCTATCAAAATTCTTTCAAAAATTTGCAATATAAAAATTTATCTCGCATACATTTTATCCAAAATCAAACTTAACTTATATATCCAAATTTAAAGAGTAATCATCAACACTAAAGATCTCAAATCATAATCTTTCAACCAAAAATATAAGTAACAATTAAAAAATAATCTTAAATTGAAGGGCATTCAAAAGATAGGAATCAAATCCAAGTGTACTAAATATCCATAAGCTAGTTATCTAAATATGCAAAAATTAATCCAATCAAAAAATTATTTGAATTCTACTTAGAGAAGAGAAGCAGCGTTATGTCCTTCACTGAAAATGTCATCGTCGCTTTCATTGTCTAGAGCAAGCCCGAAATGCTAGATGAATCAGCTCCTGCTTTTACTGCTAATACTTGTAAAACATTCTGAAATGTTATTTTGGTCTTAACATAATCATTCACTTGTTTTTTGCAAAGCAACTACCTCATGATCAAGCTCTTTAAGCTATGTGTTAGATAAACTGGTATTCTTGCAAGTTGAACGCCTCTCGTTCAAATCCAAAATTGAAATCTCATAGCACTCAAGTTTGGTTTCCATTGAACTGTAAAAAAATTATATGTAAAATTAAAGAAATGTGAGTTTAGGTTGGGTAGTGTTTTCTTCTTAGGACATGTTATATCCAATGATGGGGTCTCTATTAATCCAAAGAAAATTGAAGCTACAATAGAATCAAATAGGCCGACAAATGTGATAGAAATTCGAAGTTGCTTAGGGTTGGCTGGGTACTACAGGAGGTTCGTAAAAAGGTTTTCTCGTATAGTTGTACGATTGACTCATTTGACACATAAAGGGGTTAAGTTTGAATGGTCTGATGAATGTGCATAGAACTTTCAAGAGTTGAAATGACATTTGATATCGGCATCAGTACTCATTGTTCTTATCGGGAATCAAGGTTTTACCATCTACAAATGATGCTTCTAAAAATGGTTTAGGATGTGTTCTAATGCAAAATGACAATATGGTGGCATATGCTTCGAGGCAGTCAATATCGTATAAACAGAATTATCTGACACATGAATTAGAGTTGGCAGTCACGGTGTTTACGTTGAAAATTTAGAGGCAGAACCTATACAACATAAGATACGAGATATTTACCGACCACAAAAGCTTGAAGTACATCTTTACCCAAAAAGAGCTAAATATGAAACAGATGAGGTGGTTGGAATTTCTGAAGGATTATCACTTAGGAATCAACTATCACGCATCAAAAGCCAATATAGTGGTAGATGCTTTGAGTAGGTAGTCCTCAAGTAGTCTAGCATGTTCTATCAAAAACCAACAACATATCTTAAAAAATTTAAGAAGACTAAATATTGAGATACGATGGAAGGAGCCTAATGCACTTCGGCAAATCTTATAATTCAGCTTACTCTTATTGAGATAATTAAAGCGAGTTAAAAAGATGATCTACAGTTACAAAAAAAATAAATGAAAATGTGAAAGCATGATCACTGACTGAATTTATAGTTCACGAGGATGGGGATTTGAAATTTAGAGATAGCTTGTGTGTGCCTAATGATTTAGAGAACAAGAAAAGAATTATGGAAGAGGCTCATAAATTAGAGTATTCAATACATCTCAGCATACTTAAAATGTATAAAGACTTGAAGAATAATTTTTTGTGGAATAATATGAAGAGGGAAATTGTTCAGCTTGTCGCTCAATATTTAATATGCCAACAGGTAAAATTTGAACATCAGAGGCCAACGGGTCAAAGTAGGCAAAATAGTTATGTAGATAATATGGGACATAACTTGAAGTTTCAAACAGGCAGGAGATCATGTGTTTCTTAAAGTATTCCCAGTCAAAGAAGTAACGAGATTTGGAGTACGTGAAAAGTTGAGCCATAGATTTGTAAGACCATTTGAGATATTGGATTATGTTGGAGAGGTGGCCTATAGACTTGCATTGCCACCTTCACTCACAGGAGTACATAATGCTTTTCACGTTTCTATGCTGAGAAAATATATACTGAATGAAAACTCATATAATTGGTCATGCATCACCACATCTCAAAGAATATTTGACTTATAATGAATAAGGGTTGTAGACTGTAAAGAGAAAATTTTGAGACAACGAATAATTTATTATTGTAGAGGATAAGGATTGGGATCTACTGGTCCTGTCCAAGCTGGCTGAGATGTTAGGGATGAACGCCGTGTGTTTGCCTGCACAAGCAAGGGGTGAAATGCCTGCTGGTGACTTTATACCGGTGGACCCTCTAACGTTCAAGTTAGGCAAGGGGTTTGAGAGAAAGAAGAACTTGATAGAGAATTTTGACAGAGTGTTGGCTTAGTAAAAGAGAGCGTACCTTTCATTCTGAGATTGTTGGCTATTTATAGGTAGAAATATACTAAACCCGCTTGTAGAGTCCGACCTAACCCGAGCAGAGCAGGTTGTACTTCCTCTCTCTGATCAATGTATAGCCATTAATGGTTTGATGGTGACTTATCAGTGCCATCATTAGATATCTCTACAAGATCTTTCTACAAGTGCCTTTTGTTATGTCAAGATGTCCATCTGCATTTAGGTCTAGCTTAGGCTAGGGCTAAGCTGTCCCTATTGGGTGTCCTAACCCCTAAGTAGGCCCACTTGCATCTGGCTTCTTATCATCATATCACTTTTCCGATATACGTATCGCCGGACGTGATCCTCAATATCAATCATCTAGTTCAGCCCAGGGTTTAAGCAATTCGTCCTGCTCAGCTATGAGTGTCGAGCATCCCTCATAAGTGTGCCGAGCACCATGTCTTCGGGGTTAGGGCCGAACCAACCCTGAGCTCGGGCCTACCGTCCTGAGGTCTCCAAAGCATGAACATACTACCGTATAGCTCGGCTCAGTGCTCGAGCTAATATGGATATGCCGAGGTATGTGCCATGCTGAAAAGGGCTGCTGCATTGTACGGCCTTCCACGTGTGCTCCACGTGGCTTTGATTGAAACTTGATTCCCCTCAATTGCCCCCATCATCTTGCTGTTGTTCGATAATTCGAGCAACTGAAAGATGATGTGATGTTCTTGCTCGATTTGTTGCTTCACCTTTTGATTGGGAGGCTTATTGAGGAAGCTTTGCAGACGTCTACTGTCCCCAATAGTACGCCAACCGCCACATCTACCACGTGGCGAGCCCCTACTGGATCTGCAGCGCATTTAATGTGCACATTAAATGTGTACGCCGTTAGCTGTACCTTTGGTACAGAAACGTCACAAGGATGTCTACCGTCGTAATCTATAACTGTCAATCATTTGGCTTAATAATAGCATTTTGCTAGGATCATTAATCTGATGAGTAATAGTGCTCGGCTATTTGCTCCAAACATCAGTGCTAGGAGGTTAACCGTCATGATCTGTTCGGAAAAAGCTGCTCGGGTCTCACACGCCATCTGCATTAAATGCACATTAAATGCATACGGCGCGCGTCAAAGCACATGCCATAACTGCCATCTTTTGGTGCTCCGTTTGAATGTTTGTGAAGCTATAAAAGGGGGAGGGTATTCCCTCCTCCCCTCTTTTACAAACTATCCCAACTCCCTAGACTAAGGCAATTTTCGACAACCACCCTCTGCAACTTCGGCAGCTGCGATTCCGGCTACTCTGGCAACCTTTGAGACTTCAGACTCCCTCTCAATCAGGTTAGCACCCTACTTTTCTCTTTTTCATCTTTTCTCATCTTTTCTTATGAAAATCGTGGCTAGCACCGCCGTAGTGGGGGTTAGGCTCACTCGCCTACGCCTCCAAATGCTCTCTCGCCGGTGTTGCTAGGGAAGCACTTGCAAATATATATATATATATATATATATGCATGTTTCTCATCCTTTTTATTTGTTTCAAGTGTGAATTTAAGGCCTCGTTCCATATGTGAGGTTGGCACACTTTTTCTTTGTAAACAATCCATTTTATTAATGAAAAAGTATTCTTGTTCGAATTCATGCAACTATTGCTCTTATACTGCTCTTTGCTTTGTGCTTGTTCTTTCTTTAATTTTTAATTTTCATGCAAGTGTATGATGCTCGAAACCATATCGTTTTATGAGATTGAACAGTTTTCAATCACACTTAGACTGCACCGAACTTTTTGTCTTCACAAGATCACCTGAGCACTTTAAACTAATTCGAGCTATACAGTTTGTGTCCTGGTCGGGCAATAGCATATCTTTTGCCATACATATTTCCCGAGCAAGATCACCAATAATGAGATGTAGAAATCTCAAAATGAGACGTAGAAATCTCAAAATTACAAGTGACTCTAGGTCATCTTGAGTTTTTTCTGCTCGGCCATCCGGACGCTGTCTAGCTGAGCTGAGTCTTTCTTGCACAAGAATGACTCAAAGTCATCTACGACTTTTATTGCCTAGCCTAGCTAGGACTTTCTTGCCCAAGCATGACTCAAAGTCATCTGGGACTTTTATTGCCTAGCCTAGCTAGGACTTTCTTGCCCAGGAATGACTCAAAGTCATCTGAGACTTTTATTGCCAAGCCTAGTTAGGACTTTCTTACCCAGAAATGACTCAGAGTCATCGACGACTTTTATTGAGTAGCTAGGCTAGAACTTTCTTGCCCAGGCGTGACTCGAAGTCACCGAAACTTTTTTGCCTAGCCAAGTTAGAACTTTTTTGCCCAAGCGTGACTCGGAGTCACTGGGACTTTTTTACCTAGCCATGCTAGGACTTTCTTGCCCAGGCGAGACTCGAAATCACCGGGACTTTTTTGCCTAGCCACACACTATTGAAAAACTCTGTCAATTCATTATCCCGAACAAATATACATTTCTGTCACGTTCCAAACTCCGAGTCATGTGAAACACCCACAAACAACTAAATATAAAACCCAACCCGAGAATACTATCTCAAATTAAACTATACATGCATTGCACATAATCGCCAAATAGCTTACATTACACGGCCCCAATGCCGGCAAACATGTTACAGCATACATGTTCAAAACTAGCAAAAAAGAAAATTACAGCTCTTCCACCCCTCCAACAACCCCGGATCAACCTACGTGATCTGTACCTTAAAAACATTTCAAATCCCACACCGTGAGCCAAAGCTCAATAGATCCTAAACAGCACATGCAGTCTAAGCTAAACATACTAGAAAAATGAGGTGTAGTTTTAGAATTTCTTTCAAGCCTTAAAACAGTTTAGAAACAGTTTTAGATCACGACGCATCAAAGCCAGTAAAACAGTTTGAAAACAAGTTTGATGAATCGACTCACACGAGTCCTAAAGATAACAGATATATATGCAACACAAGTATACATATCTAAATCGATTCACAAGCCCCAACCACAGTTCTATAATAACCGAAAATAACTCATGCAATCTATGCACTACGCCCAACACACTATGAACAACACACCCAATGCATATCTCTTCAGGACTCGTTTTCGTCCTTCAGATTCATACACACACGCCTTTAGAATCATGTACCTACCCTTGAAACTATGCATATCATCCTAACAGATATCATGCCACAGTTAAGAAAAAACAGTAAAAATACAAACAAAGGTAACAACTATAGACTCTTATCTATTACCCTAGTCACCACTTAAGGCCTACTCGATAATGACAAGTTCTAAATGGAGTTACAATAACGACGCTATTAACGAAGGAAACCGGCTTAATTTACGGAATAAACCCGAAGGTCCAAAGCACCTATATAACCCTACATCGTCAGGACCACATTCCCGTCCTTCAGATAACCACATGCACACACACAACACAAGGATCTTCTTGGTCTTTCATCGAAGGACCGCCGTCCCAACTAACATTTATCGGGCTTTCACCGAAGGACCACCACCCCATCTAACATTTCGTTAACTAGGGTTAACATCTACAAACCCACATGTCCATCTATCACAATTCAAACACCTATGCAAAACCTAACCAGGAATTACATGCATAGAGCCACGTACGATCACAACATTTCACAAACACGTCACTGCAACCCACGCGACTCACACGACACGTGTAACTCAATACCACGTAAGACCACATTTCCATCTTATAACATGTATAAACAAGCGAGAAGTATAAATGCACAAAGCCAGTTATAAAGCACATAGCCATGTATAACTACACATCATGACGCCATCCGTCACACAACCAACTTCCAATCACATGGACAACCAACAACCCACAACACTAAACCTAACTAGAAGGCCAACATCAAACCCATAGGCCCTGATTTTCACAAATCAACGTCTTTTCCCAAAAGAACCACGGGCCCTAAACACACCCAACACAGCAAACACGAACTCACACATGCCCAACAAGGCCAAAAGAAACCCCTAAGGCCCCAACACGACCAAAGGAAAAGAGTTCAACACAACCCGCGAAAGTGTTGACACAAACATAAAAAGTGTCAACACAAATAGAGAAGGTGTCGACACAAACAGCCGAGATGTCAACACAAACAGCGAAAGTGTCGACACAAACAGCGAAAGTGCCGACACAAACAGAAAAGGTGTCAACACCAACAGCGGAGATGTCAGCACAAACAGCAGAGGTGTCGGCACAAAAGAACCTAGAGTTACAACACAAACAGCAGCAGAGAAATGTGTCGACACAAACACAAATGTGTCGACACCAGCGACAAAAAGTGTCGACACCAATAGAAAATGTGTCGACATAAAAGAAGAAAATTTAGATTTTCAAACCAGGGAACTGGGTGACGGCGGAAAGAAAACCCTGGCTACGAAATAAGCTTTTCAACCCCAAATTAAACCATCCAAGCACCCTTTTAGCAACCCATAGGCATACACAAGCCCAAAACTACCACAAAATCTCAAGAGAAACACTTGAAACCCGATTTCATCCAACCGAAAACACCCAAAACGATTTTAAACCAAAACCCAACTTATAAATCGATTTCTCATGCATTTTTAAATGGTAGAAACATACACGATTACCTTAACACACTTATAAGACATGAGAGTCTAGGATCCTGCCTCGATGAGTTAAAAACTCAACATCTCGACCTACGTGTAAAAGCGAACTTCGTCAAAATAAAATTATGTACGAATGAAAGTGTAGCCCCACCACAAGAAGACTAAGGATCTACTGTCTGATTGTCGAAAATCGATCCCCGGGCCCCCGAGAATTTAGAGAGAAGGCAAAGCTTTTGGTTTGAAAAAAAAATTTAGCCACCAAGTTTTCAAAAATATCTCAACAAAATATCTAAGACTATATATTTATAGACCACAAAAATATTATTTTTTTTTGAAATTCGTACCACAACGCTCAACGGCCCTGGGAACTAATCCCGCATGCATATCTAAACCTGAAAATCCATAGAAACGCATATGAGCATGCAATAACAAAACGATAACCAACGCATTCAAAAATGCTAAAAAAAGAAAATGGGTTAGGGTCTCACAACTCTACACTCTTAAAGGAATTTCATCCCCGAAATTCAACCCAAGGTCAAAAGAAACAAACCGTCGTTCACAATCGACACATATATACAAGATGGTTAGCCAAACCATTCTTAGGATATAGTCAAACAAGGTAAGGCATCCTAAACAATGGCCAACTATCTCAATGACATGGGATCTACAACTCACCACAACCTCACATCGTTACCAACCACTGCCTCGACACAGCACACCACCCACGAAACCTATCATCAACTCCCAAACAGATCCAATGAAGAAACTGGCCCAAAGCCTGCATACTCAGAAAGCACCTCTGCTCGCTGAAGGCATTTCTGCATCATTCGGCACAACCGGTGCCCTGGAAGAACTGGGAGCTATAAGGGCATACGCTTGTGGCAATATCGCTCTGCCCTGTCCGCCATAACCTAGCGCTGCCGGATGTCGTACCGACTGAACTGATGTACTCCTACCTGCCATCCGGGAAATCTGAATTGCAGGATACTACTGTCGCTCCTGCACATATGAACCCTCTGGCGTGCCCACTGTACTCGGCGCACTCTCTCTCTAGGGACAATCCCTACGAATATGTCTAGGCTGGCCACATCCATAACAAATCTGTGACTCCCTCCCCTGTGACTGAACCGATACCGAACTTTGGAATTGCTTCCATTGTGGGCAATCCATCACACGATGTCCGGGCTGTCTGCATCGAAAGAAATGGAACTCCTACGCTCTAGTCTTCCTGTCGAGACTACAGGAGGTGAAGATGCTAAAGACTGTGGCTGATACAACCCCACTAGATACGAACTTGGACTAGACGTTCGTTGATGCTTATCATTGCATCCCGGGACTGTGCACGTCCCCCATCTTGCTGACTCCTACTGTCTTTGTCTCTGCGCGTCTCGTTCAGAGTGTCTTCCACCTTCATGGCGGCCTCCACTAACTCTGTAAAAACATGCATCCTGAATGCTTCCACTCGATCTCTGATAGCGAGCCTCAAACCCCTCTCGAACCTCTTTGCACAGAACTCATCAGTGGGCACAATCTCTAGTGTAAACCGAGATATGCTAGTAAACTCACCCTCATACTCAACTACTGTCATCGTCCCCTGAGTCAGGAAAAGGAAGTCCCCTCTGTACCGATCCCTCAAAGTCGCAGGAAAGTATTTCTCCATAAACACCTTCGTGAATGCCTCCCAAGTGCCTCCGACTGTGGTCCTGGCAAACTTTCACCACATGTGAGCACTCCCCCTCACCTGGAAGGCAACAAAAGAAACCCGCAACTCGTCCTCCTCAACCTGCAATGTGTCCAAAATCCTGGTGACCAACTCCAGCCATTCAATGGCTACCGTGGGGTTGGGATCCTCAGAAAATGTAGGAGGGTCCAGACGTCGAAACTCGCGCATTGCGATTGTCGCCTTCGGTTCAGGTACACTCTCTCTCCCCATAGAGGCCTCAACCAGCTGTCGAATGGAGCCAACCATCTCACGCAATAGATCTCTGTCAACAGGTCCTTGGGATGCATTAGCATCCCCAATATCTGGGACTAGAATGTCCCTTCGGCTAAAACCACGTCCACGGCCTCGTCCTCCCCGTGTGGACATCACGTCTATAGGAAACAGACAGCACATAAGACGCGACACATCGCATGAACATAAACGCTAACCACATAAGCATGCTCACACATAGCCACATAGGTTCATGCTAAACAAACCCCACTTACCGAGGAGAACCGACAATAATGACGCGTTAATCTGGATAACCGACTTAGATTCCCCGCTAGAAATCACGTTAGCTAAACGAGTTTCTAACTTGGCTCCCAAGTTTGTTAATCCAAACGCCCAAGGGCATGACTAATCAATCCTACAGTTCATCCCCCATGCTCACATATATACATCATTCATGTATAACCCGCATGCTATCACGTTCATGTTATCAAAACATCTATACACATGCAGTCAAGCACATGCAAAGAACCTCACACGGGATACACTCTCTTTCCACAGCTCTTAGGTATTCGAACCCAAAGCTCTGATACCAAGCTGTCACGCCCCAAACTCTAGGTCACGTGAAACACTCACAAATAACCAAATATAAAAGCCAACCCGAGAATACACTCTCAAATTAAACCATGCATGCATTGTATATAATCGCCAAACGGCTTACATTACACCGCCCTAACACCTGCAAACATGTTACAGCATACATGTTCAAAACTAGCAAAAAAGAAAATTACAACTCTTCTACCCCTTCAGCAATCCTCGATCAACCTGCGTGAGATTTCAAATCCCATACCGTGAGCCAAAGCTCAACAAATCCTAAACAGCACATGCAGTATAAGCTAAACAAGCTAGGAAAACGAGATGTAGTTTTAGACTCTCTTTCAATCCTTAAAATAGTTTGAAAACAGTTTTAGATCACGACTCATCAGAACCAGTAAAATAGTTTGAAAACAAGTTTGATGAATCGACTCGCACGAGTCCCAAAGATAACAGATATATATGCAACACAAGTATACATATCTAAACCGATTCACAAGCCCCAACTATAGTTCTATAATAACCGAAAATAACTCATGCAATCCATGCACTACGCCCAACACACTATGAGCAACACACCCAACGCATATCTCTTCAGGACTCATTTCCATCCTTCAGATTCACACACACACGCCTTTAGGATCACGTTCCTACCCTTGAAACTATGCATATCATCCTAACAGATATTGTGCCACAGTTAAGAAAAAGCAGTAAAAACACAAACAAATGTAACAACTATAAACTCATGTCCATTACCCTAGTCACCACTTAAGGCCTGCTCGATAATGACAAGTTCTATATGGAGTTACGATAACGATGCCATTAACGGAGGCAACCAGCTTAATTTACGGAATAAACCCAAAATTCCAAAGCACCTACACAACCTTACATCGTCAGGACCACGTTCCCGACCTTCAGATAACCACATGCACACACACAACACAAGGATTTTCTCAGGCTTTCACTAAAGGACCGCCGTCCCAACTAACATTTCTCGAGCTTTCACCGAAGGACCACCACCCCATCTAACATTTCTTGGGCTTTCACCGAAGGACCACTACCCCATCTAACATTTCGTTAACCAGGGTTAACATCCATAGACCCACATGTCCATCTATCACAATCCATACACTTATGCATAACCTAACCAGGAATTACATGCATAGAACCACGTACGATCACTACGTTTCACAAACACGTCACATGCAACTCACGTGACTCACACGATACGTGCAACTCAATACCACGTAAGACCACATTTTCATCTTATAACATGCATAAATAAACGAGAATTATAAATTCACAAAGCCAGTTATAAAGCACATAGCTATATATAACTTCATGTCATGACGCCACCTGTCACACAACCGACATCCAATCACATGGACAACCAACAACCCACAACACTAAACCTAACTAAAAGGCCAACATCAAACCCATAGGCCTCGATTTTCACAAATTAACATCTTTTTTCGAAAAGAACCACAAGCCCTAAACACACCCAACACGGCAAACACGAACCCACACATGCCCAACACGGCAAACACGAACCCACACAGGCCCAACAAGGCCAAAAGAAACTCCTAAGGCCCCAAACACGACCAAAGGAAAAGAGTTCAACACAACCCGCGAAAGTGTTGACACAAATAGAAAAAGTGTCAACACAAACAGAGAAGGTGTCTACACAAACAACCTAGGTGTCAACACAAATAGCTGAGGTGTCGACAAAAATAGAAAATATGTCAACACAAATAGCGAAGGTGTCGACACAAAAAGAAAAGGTGTCAACACCAACAGCAGAGGTGTCGACACAAACAGCAGAGGTGTCGATACAAAAGAACCGAGAGTTACTATACAAACAATAGCAGAGAAATGTGTCAACACAAACACAAACGTGCCGACACAAGTGACAAAAAATGTCAACACCAACAGAAAATGTGTCGACACAAAAGAAGAAAATTCATATTTTCAAACCAGGGAACTGGGTGACGGCGGAAAGCAAACCCTAACTACGGGATAAGCTTTTCAACCCCATATTAAACCATCCAAACACCCCTTTAGCAACCCATGGACATACACAAGCCCAAAACTACCACAAAATCTCGAGAGAAACACTCGAAACCCGATTCCATCCAACCGAAAACACCCAAAACAATTTTAAACCAAAACCCAACTTATAAACCGATTTCTCATGCATTCTTAAACAGTAAAAACAAACACGATTACACGTAGCACCCTTATAAGATATGAGAGTCTAGGATCCTACCTCGATGAGTTAAAAACTCGACGTCTCAATCCACGTGCAAAAACGAACTTTGTCAAAATAAAATTCTATCCGAATGAAAGTGTAGCCCACCACGAGGAGAATAAGGATCTACTATCTGATCATCAAAAATCGAGCCCCGGGCCCCCGAGAATCTAGAGAGAAGGCAGAGTTTTTGGTTTGAAAAAAAAAAAAAACTTAGCCACCAAGTTTTAAAAAATGTCTCAACAAAATATGTAAGGCTAAATATTTATAGGCTACGAAAAAAAATATATTTTTTAATTCGCACAACGCACAACGCCCAACGGTCCTAGGAACCAATCCCGCACGCATATCTAAATTCAAACATGCATAGAAACGCATATGAACATGCAACAAAAAAATGATAACCAGCGCATTTAAAAATGCTATAAAAAATGGGTCAGGGTCTCACATTTCAATCTTCAATGATAAAACTTTCTTAAATTCTGTGCGTTCCACGGCCTTGGGATTTGCTTTCCTTCCAAATCTTCATGTCTGTACGCTCCCGTGCCTGCAACGGACGTGACTTTGTACGAACCCTCCTAGGTCGGGCTTAGCTTGCCATCAAGGGGGTCTTTTGTATTAAAGAGGACCTTCCTAAGAACAAGCTCGCCGACCTGGAAGCTCCTTTGGTTGACTCGTCTGTTGTAAAATTTTGCAAGTTGCTGGTGGTAAGCTGCTAGCTTGACTAGAGCCTGTTGTCTTCTTTCCTCGGCCAAGTCTAAGTCCCGAGCAACGCTAAGACTGTTATTCCCGGACTCGAAGGCTTCAGTTCTAATCGTGGGCAGCCTGACCTCGAGAGGGATCACAGCCTCCAAGCCATATGCCATGGAAAATGGTGTCTACCCACTAGAACTTCTTGGGGTTGTCCAGTAAGCCCACAACACAGAGGGGAGCTCGTCCACCCATTTTCCCTTGGCCTTCTCCAACCTCTCTTTAGCCCGGATAGAAGTGTCTTGTTCGAGATTTCTGCTTGGCCATTGCTCTGGGGAAGCGAAGGCGTTGAGAAGTTAATCATTATCCCCAGACCCGAGCAGAACGTCTTGAACAAGTTGCTGTCAAATTGTTTTCCATTGTCTGCAACTATGGCACGCAGAATACTAAATCTGGTGATGATATTCTTCCACAAAAACCTTTTCACGTCCACATCTCTGATGTTAGCTAAGGGCTCAGCCTCCACCCACTTGAAAAAATAATCTGTAGCTATAATTAGAAACTTTTTATTACCAGATGCCTTATACAGTAGCCCAACAATATCCAATTCCCATTGAGCGAAGGGTCATGTGCTGGTGATCGGGCTAAGCTCCTCGGCTGGTTACCTGTGCAAGGGTGCAAACCTCTTACACTTCTCGCATTTCTATGAATATACTTGGGCATCTTTCTACATGTAGGGCCACCAAAAGCCCTGGCTTATTGCTCGGTGTGCCATAGACCTTCCTCTAGTGTGACCCCCATATAACCCCTCGTGAAGCTCAAAGAGAAAGTCCTGGACTTTGTTCGGATGTACACACAATAGATAGGGCCCAGAGAAAGATCTTCTATAGAGCTGACCCCTAGGACATAGCCAAAAACGTGCAGACTTGTGTCTGATCTTGTGTGCTTCCTTCTTATCCACTAGGAGTTGGTCGTCGTTAAGAAATCTGACGATGGGGTCCATTCAGGTCGGCTCCTAGTCTTCTTCAATAGCATACTCCTGCTGAGCAGTGGTGTCAATGCTCGAGCTCACCTACATCTGTACTTCCACCGTCCTTCTTAGCCTAAGCTCGATTATCGAGGCAAGAGCCACCAAAGCATCGGCATGGGAATTTCCTTCTTGGCTGACCTGTTCAATCTATACTTCTTCAAAACCTTTGACCAGCTCGAGCGCCATAGACAGGTAGGCAGCCATCCTATCATCCCTTGTATTGTACTGTCCAATCATCTGGTTCACAACCAGCTGGGAATCTCAAAAAATTTCTAACTTTCTGATGCCCAGGATCTCGGCGCTTCTCAGTCTGACGAGCAATACTTCATACTCGGCTTCATTATTGGACGGTGGGAATCCCAGCCTTATGAAGTGCTCTATTACTGATCCATCGGGGGAGATGAGGACCACCCCTGCTCGAGATCTCTTTCAGTTTGAAGCGCCATCAGTGAATAACCTCCACCTTTGCAGTATTTTTGACTGGGTCTGGGCATTGGATGCCCCATTTTCTTCTCCATCTTCATTTCCTGCCTGGTCATCCTCTCCCCAGCTCGAGCTCGAGTGTGATTGAGTCCTAGCTGTGCAATGGGCTCGGCCTGGAGAATTCTGCGATGAAATCTGCTAGAACCTGCCCCTTTATTGATGTTCGAGGTTGGAACTTGATGTCGTATTCCCCAAGCTTCATGCCCCACTTGGCAATTCTGCTAGAGAAGTCACCTCGGCGCAGCAGGGCTTTAAGTGGATGAGCAGTCAAAATGACAATTTTATGTGCCTAGAACTATTTTGCCAGCATTCGAGATGCCATAACCAGAGCTAGAGCTAGCTTTTCCATGGGCAAGTATCTAATCTCAGCATCGAGGAGGGTGTGGCTGACATAGTAGATTGGTAGCTGTTTGGCAACGTTCATCCTGAGTAGGACGGCACTAGCCGCATTTTCGGACACTATAAGGTACATATATAGCTCCTCCCCAAGCAAGAGCTTGGAGAGAAGAGGAGCCAAGATTAGGTACTCCTTCAAATTTTGGAACGCCTGATCACACTCCTCCCCCCAGACAAAATTTTTGTCCTTTTTGAACAACTGAAAGAAATGATGGCACTTATCTGATGATCGATTGATGAATCTATTCAGAGCTGCTGTCATTTCAGTCAGTCGTTGTATCTCTCTAATGGTCCTTAGGGGTTGTATATTCTGAATTGCAGCTATCTGTTCGAGGTCTGCTTCAATCCCCCTCCTGCTGATCAGATGCCCCAGGAACTTGCCAGATTGTACGCCAAATGCACACTTAGACACATTGAGCCTCAACTTGTAAGCTTTCAACACTTCGAAGACGCTTCTCAGGTCAGCTAGATGATCGTGCTCTTGCTCGGTCTTCACCACCATATCATCTATATAAACCTTAATATTCTGACCTAGCATAAGTTGGAATATTTTGGTCACCATCCTTAGATAGGTTGCCCCAGCATTCTTCAAGCCAAAGGGCATAACCTTGTAGCAATATAATCCTCTGGGGGTGATGAAACTGGTCTTCTCTTGGTCGTCCGGGCTCAAGGCTATCTTGTGGTAGCCCCTATAAGCATCTAGAAAACTCATCATTCCATGCCATGCCGCTGAATCCACCAACTGATCAATCTTGGGAAGTGGGAAAGAATCTTTGGGACAGGACTTGTTTAGGTCGATGAAATCTCCACTTTTCATTTTTCTTCTTCATGACCACAGTTTTAGACAGCCATTGGGGGTACTGCACCTCCCTTATTGCCCCTGCCTCGAGTAACTTTTCAACCTCCTCTATTACAGCCTCTGCGTGCTGAGCGGAGGACCTCCTCCTGCACTGGAAAACGGGCTTGTTTGTAGGATTAGCATTCAATTCATGCTGCATTAACTCGGGATCGATACCCGATATCTCATAGAGAGTCCAAGTGAATACCTCCACATTCGCTCTAAGGAAGCTCACCAGGTCGATTTTGTCTTACTCGGCCATATGGGAACTGAGCAAGAAGAAACGATCAGGGTCATCCTCATTCAGCATAACTTTCTTCAGTGGCTCCACATCCTTTTCTGCTGGTGCTCTTCCAACGTCATCAAGGAGTGGCCTGTTTTGAACTTTAACCACACATCTCTGTTCGTCACTAGGCGAGCCTTCTTTTCCTCGAATAGCAACCGTAAAACATTGCATGGCCGCTGGCTGATCTCCCCTAATGGATTCCACCCCTTGGCAGTTGGGAACTTCAGGACTTAATGACAGGGCGAGGGGATGGCTTTAAGCTAATGAAGCCATGTCCTCCCCATTATAGCATTATACGGCGAGGGCACATCCACTACCAAGAATTCAATATTCTTGAGCTCGGAACCTGCCCTGACTAGCAGCGTGATTCTTCCCATAGGTAGGATGGGCTGGCTGTTGAACCCGACCAAAGGGGTATGGCATTTATGCAAATCCTCTTTCTTGAGCCCTAACTTGTAGAAAAGGTTGGCGTACATCACCTCTGCCAAGCTTTCCTTACCGACCAATATGCGCTTTACGTCATACCTCCCTCTCTGGAGGGTTATAACAAGCATGTCGTTGTGAGGGTGTTCAACTCCTTCTAGGTCGGCATTGGTGAATTCAAATCTCCTGCCAAGATCTCACTGCTCGGATACTTTCTTTTGCCCAGACCAGCCTACTTGAGTTGGGTCTGCATAACCTCGCGATGTGCCCTTTTCTGGCTTTGACCTCTTGTCTCGTTTGACGTCTTTGGCCTGGGGGCTACGTGTATGACATTAATAACTCCCCTTGGTTCTTCAGCCCCCCTGTCTCACTCGGCTCGAACATGCTGTTCAGCCCGGGTCTTCTCCTTATCGATGAACTACCCAAGGTTGCCTACCTTCACCTGTTCCTCCAAGAACCTCTTAAAGGTCTGGCAACGGTCTGTGTAGTGCCAGTGCTCTCTATGGTAAGCGCAGTGTTTCTTCTCATCTCGTTTGCTCGGGTCAGTGAATATCTTGGGCGGCCAGCCGAACCATGGCTTATTTTTTATTTGGTTGAGGAGCTTGTGGATGGGCTCCTTGAACATGGTATTGGCCACTTTATATACCTCCTTTTCCTGATCAGACCTCTTCTTAGCCTTATTTTCCTTCTTCTCTGTTCAGGCTTCTTTTTGTGCTTCCTGGGCAGGCATCTCATTACTCACGCCTCCCATATCCTCCTCGACTTTGAAGTACTGCTCGATTCTCAACATCAACTCGGCTATTCCCTGAGCATGCCTCTTAGTGAATGAATTCCTCAACTTATGAGTTTTGTCCAACCCAAGCTTGAAAGAGGCCACGACAAGCTGCTCGTTGCAATCATCAATGTCATTAAAGGTTTCCTAGTAACGCCGATCATAGAACCTCAAGCTTTCATTTTTAGCTTTCCTCAAGCCGAGCAAAGAGTTAATCTCTCTTGGCTGACGATTGTTCGTAATGAACCTAGCTGCGAACAGCTCAGCGAGTTACCTCCAACTTCCCACTGATCCAGCCGAAAGTTTGGCAAACCAACGCAAGGCCACCTCTCCCAAACTGGAGGGAAAAATTCTGCACATCAGAGCATCATTTCCACTCTAAAGCGCCATCATCTATCTGAAGTGCCGAATATGACCCATAGGGTCAGTTTTCCCATCATATAAGTTGAACTTGGGTGTTCGGAACTTCTTGGGTGGATCTGCCCCGTCTACCTCTCTTGTAAATGGGGAGGCTGATATATGCTCCAATGCCCTCCTGGCTACGTCCTAGGCGGATCTCCCCGTGCCTGGCTGTAATCTCCCCTCAAGCTGAAGGTTCAACCACAGCTTGAGCTCTTTCTTCTCCTCCGCATGGCTGAGATTCGGGCTAGCCTGTCGTTGCTACTCATAACGGCGTACGGCTGGTGCATAGGTGTTGCTAGAGGTCTGCGTCTGCCCCTGTCTCCTCCATTTAGAGTCTGAGACACGGCTCCTCTCAGGGTCTTCCTCACGTCCAAAAAGTCAAGGCTCCCTCCTCCTCGAGCTGCGGCTAGGCTGTGGCCGAACAATGTCTCTTCGTTGGTCACGGTTAGACCTATCAAGGTTGGACTGCTCATGCTCAGACTTGGCTCCTGGTGAGCGCCGGTTCATCTGAGCCTTCGTCTCGTGGAGCTCCTGTTGGAGCCTGTCCAGCTGCTGGTCCCTCCAGTTCAGCTCGTCCTGATATCCTTCCAGAACTTGCTGTATGGTGTAACGTGGGGGTAGCCTCCTCCAGAAGGCGTCGTTTCGCGAGAACCCCCTACATGGGTCCGTTCTCTCCTTTGGTCGATCTTGGCCCCACCAACGTGTACTTCAGAGGGCACAGGGTGTCCTCTTCTTCGATGTGTTGCATGCGAAGCTTCTACGCATGGTGCGCGTGGCTCTCTCAGCTCTTTATGATCGTGGTTTCCCCGACTAGTCATTGAGGTGTTCTAGATGTTCCCATAGATGGTGCCAAATTGTAGAGGATAAGGATTGGGATCTATTGGTCCCGTCCAAGTTGGTTGAGATTTCAGGGATGAACGCCATATGTTTGCCTACACAAGCAAAGGGTGAGATGCCCGCCGGTGGCTTTATACCAGTGGATCCTCCGATGATCAAGTCAGGCAAGGAATTTGAGAGAAAGAATAACTTGAGAGAGAATTTTGACATAGTGTTGGCTTAGTAAAAGAGAGCATACCTTTCAGTGTGAGATTATTGGCTATTTATAGGTAGAAATATACTTGGCCCGCTTGTGGAGTCTGACCTGACTCGAGCAGGTCGGGTTGTACTTCCTCTCTCTGATCAATGCATAGCCATTAATAGTTTGATGGTGACTTATTAGTGTCATCATGAGATATATCTGTAAGATTTTTCTGTAAGTGCCTTTTGTCATGTCAAGATGTCCATCTGTATTTAGGTCTAGCTTGGGCTAGGGCTAAGATGTCCCTATTGGGTGTCCTAACCCCTAAGTAGGCTAACTTGCATCTGGCTTCTTATCATCATATCACTTTTCTGATATGTGTATCGCGGGACGTGATCCTCATTATCAACCATCTAGCTCGGCCTAGGGTTCAAGCAATTCATCCAGCTCGGCTATGAGTGCCGAGCATCCCTCATAATTGTGCCGAGCACCATGTCTTCAGGGATGGGGCCGAACCATCCCTGAGCTCTGGCCTAACGTCCTGAGGTCTCCAGAGCATGAACATACTATCATATAGCTTGGCTCAGTGCCCGAGCTAATTTGGATATGCCGAAGTATGTGTCGTGCTGAAAAGGACTGATGCGCGTACGACCTTACACATGTGCTCCACGTAACTTTGATCGGAACTTGATCCCCTCAATTATGTTCAAATTTGGTGGAGCAACCACACTAACAAAGAAGCTGCTTGGGAGCTCGAGAAAGAAATGAAAGAAGAAATCCACATCTGTTTGAGAATCAAGATATGTCAAATTTAAAGGACTGAATTTCTTTTAAGGGATGATGAATGTAATATCCAAACAAAGGAGAAAAGAAGATTATAATAATCATAATAATAATGATAAATAATAACAATAAGAGCAATAATAATATAGCCTAGATATAATCTAGAGGTAAAAAGGAAAAAAATAGCAATGGAAACAATCCATTTCGGAAGGGTATAATTTTTTGGAAGGCAAGAAAATCCCATACAATTTAAAAATCTTATAAATTTGGAAATAGTCTTTAATAGAGAAACACATATAAATCCTGTATGTATACGTGAGATCTAAAATCTTGTTTGATTTATTAAGTGATCTTTTAGGATTAAAATTAGTTTAATCATGTATTTTCGATGCATACAATTTAATTTTCAGTTTATTTTAGCTAAATAATAATTCTTAAATTTTGATATAGAATGAGTGAAAAAAAATAAGTTTAAAAAAATATTTTGACAAAATTTAATTAAATATTATTTTAAAATGATGATGTAGAATGAGTTTAAAATTTAGAGAGAGTAAACAAATAAAATAAAGGGAGCTCATGTCAGAGGTCCCATTTTGTTATCCTATTTTGGAATAAGCCCCATTAGAAAATATATATTCTATTAGGTCCTTTTGTTTTGTCATTTACCAAAATTATCCTTACTTTAAAGATCCCATTCACGCTATTCCAAATCTCCCAAACTTGGTAATTATTATTCCAAGTTTTTCGTCAAAACAGAAGGATATGTGCCTCAACTGATTTTCCAATATTTGAATATATTAACTTGAAGATCTTTACGACCTTATTTCATAAATAACTCATCGATTCATCTCTATCAAACGGCAGAGAATGACTTTATAGAGTAAGTAATAAGAATCGAACATTGCATCTTTCATTCGTGAACCCTAGGTGCAATAATCTCGGTATTTAGCATTCTTTTCGTATTACTGAATCGTATTGAGAGTTTTCATTGAACTCATTATGTAATATTTATCCCTTATTGTCTCCGATTGTCACGTTACGCATAGATTATGTTCAATTTTCTCATTTATTTTGTCTCAGACTGAAACGATAAATTTCCATTACTGAATTCTTAATAAAAAGTGTTCTCATTATAGCGTGTTAACATTCATAATGAGAATGTTCTCATTAAACTGTGACAATCATAACCGTATTTTGTCATTAAACTATTAAATAAGAATGTAGCTTAGTGAGAATTTTCATAATGAAAATATTCTCATTTCCCATTGTAATGTGTTATCATTCCAAAAACTAACTGTTATAATAAAAATTTGTATAAGATTGCATTGTATTTTCATTCGTAAATGAATCCTTAATGAAATGTGTTAAACTATTAAATGAGAATGTGACGTAGTGAGAATATTCATAATAAGAATGTTTCCATTAAATTGTAACGTAATGTCGTGAATTAAATTCTATTGAGTGATGATTCTTTGAAAATTCAAAATACTATATATATAATCAGTATACCTATATATATATATAGAAACATGCAAAATGGTAAATGACAACATAAAAGTTTAAAATGAAAATATATTTAATAGACACTAAATTTATGATCTATTGGTATTAAAATGGAATTTCAAAATTTGAATTACTATATTTGATCTGCATATATGCAAAAAGGTATTTCTGTTTCTAATTTTGAAAAACTTCAAATATAAGACATTCTAAGATATTTTGAAAGTGATTAGGATCTATCACATAATATGATCATAATATAGTACTTCTAATTAATTATTCTTAAAATAAATTGGTTGAGAAAGAAAGTGGGTCTTAGTTTTAAGAGAGAGAAAAGCATGTGGGGATTACAACGTTCTTGTGTGTGATTAGATTGGTAATTCCTTCGGTACTTCCAAGTTTGTTTCGTTTAATCGGATGAGTTTCTGATTATATAAATTATATTTTTTTATATTTTATTTTTACACGTACAATCTAATTTTGGAGTTATTTTAATAAAATACTTATACTAAATTATTGATATAAATTAAGTGATACGAATATATATATATACATATATATATATAAGTAGTTTGTCAATAAGATCAACAGTATGATTTGAATCAATTATTATAATATTTTAATTAATTATTATTCAAGATTTTAGATCCAGATAATTAATTGTCTCTAGGTCGTTAAATATTGAAT